>SJYT01000969.1:1107649-1122715 GCA_006410635.1 Cephalophus harveyi | reverse complement strand
CTTCTGCCCTGGGAGGACCACGGGACAGGTGGCGCAGCAGCGGCCTGTATCTTGCTCTCTGATGACTGATTGACCCGACCTCATCACATCCCTCCCCATCCCTTCTGTTAGGACTAGAGGATCCCCCTCTAGGACTCACTCCTCCTCTCCCTGGCCATGCCCTCCTGCCCCCTTGGGAACCTCCCTCCATCTCCCTATCATTTGCATCTTCAAACACTTCCTGTGGGCTGTAACAAAGCACCCTGGAGAAAGTCCCATCTTTGCATGCACCCGCAACCATGAGCATGGTTGCATATGGGCTCCTGCCCGCCAGACCGATAGAGCCCAGTGTCTCCACTCAGATGCCCCACAGAAACCTCAAACTCACCTCGCCTCTTGTTCTCTGTAAATTGCACACATCTGCCTAGTTGCAGAAGCTGGGACCCCAGAGCCGCCCAGGACTGCCCCCACCCTTTTTACTATTCCTCGGAGCCAGTCACTTTGTGAATCTTACCATGTTCTAAATTCCTCAGAAAGCTGGTTACTTCTTTCTATCCCATAATCTTGATAACATGAAAACAAGGTTAACCCTGGATGGAAGTAGAAGCCTGGGAAAGAAAGAGCAAGAAAAGGATTCGAATGCTGTTAATCTGGCCAGGCTTCGTGAGAGGCAGGTGGAAGCACTGAAACCAGCAATATTTTGCTGGCATGGGGATGGGGGGTCAGACTAGCCCTTAGCTGTCAGTAGCAAGGAGCCACTAGGTGCTATCTGAGGTTGATCAACTCAGGAAGAAGAAGTGCATTTCAGGTTACAAAGAATTAAATGATTAGAAGCAGCTGCTCATGTTTGAAGACCAGGTCTGGAGGCAAGAGAAGCAGAGGGTCACTGCTTTTATGTGGGCGTTCTTCAGACACGTTTTTAAAATTAATCATTACGGGAGTCTGAAACTTATTGGGGAAAAAAAATTTTAGAATGCAAACAAATTAGGCCCTCCTAAGTAGGTGCATCTCTCACCCACCTGCCATACCCCCTTCCAGACCCCTGGTGCTCCCAGAGTTCCTTAGCAGGAGGGGGCAGGGCGACGTCTGCAGGATGCTCCCGGCTCCCACGTCCTCCCCTCCCTGTGGCCTTTATCCATCCTGCCCCTGTGTGAGAGCTTCGGAATGCCTGCTTAGTCGCTTCAGTTCTGTCCACCTCTTTGTGACCCCATGGACTGTAGTTCACCAGGCTCCTCTGTCCATGGGATTCTCCAGGCAAGAATACTGGAGTGGGTTGCCATTTCTTTCTCCAGGGGCTCTTCCCCACCCAGGGGTTGAACTCACATCTCTTGAATGTCGCCTGCTGAACTGTGGAATAGTGGCCTGCTAAGATACTGTGTCTTCCAAGTGTACCAGGGCAAGCAAGCCCCCAGCTTGGGCTGCAGCTGTGTCAATGGCTGGAATCCAGACATGTCGGGGCTCTGGCACTGATCCGGTGGGGTGGGCAGGGCTGGGGAGAGGCTGCTCGAGCAGCACGGGTGTTCTGTCGGAGACCTCGCCCCTGCTGGGAGAGGCAGTGGGGCTGTAGTCTTGGGGTGGAGAGGGAGTCCCAGGTCTGATGCTGGAGACCTGGGGTGAGGACTGTGCTTAAAAATGAGGTGGGTCAGCCACACCTCTAATGCGGGCTCTGTGTCAACAGAGCCAAAGGAGAAAAAGGTAGATGTCATTACCCACTCTTGCAACAGAAGATGCCCCAGTTCCCGGTAGCAACAGGACCAAGTGGAAGCAGGAGGTGGCCTTGCCAAGGGGGCAGCCCCTGGAAGAAGTGCATGGTGACCGGCAGTGGAAGGGAGGCCCAGGGGAGCAACTGACCCAGGGGAGGGACCGTGATGCTGGTGAGTGTGCACATCAGAAAAAGACACAGGTGCTCAGCTGAGAAGATGGGAGCCGTGGCCCCTGGAGCCTGCAGAGGGGCCAGAGCAGGAGGCAGAGGGCCGTAGGGACCACAGGCTGGCTAATGGGATCATCTGGGTTAGCAGATAACATGTGCGGTATCTCTGGGGCCTTCAGGCTTTGCAAGAGCTAGGGTTTTCTGCCTGCAAAATACAGGCATGCATGTGTCTGGCCATTCTGATCCCAACTGTAAGCTCAAGTGCTGAGAAAGTTCCTCAGGAGCCAAGGACCTCTAGATTAGCATTAATGTCAATATTAGATACTTCAGGTGAGAATGTTGAATAGCAGAGAGCTTGGGTTCTGATTTGCTGATGCCCAAACGTGGAATGAATCCGTAATTAGGACAGTTGTTCCCAGTCCTGGCTGCGCACTGCTATCACTTGGGGGTTTTACCAAGGACAGACTCCTGAGTCCCACCCCCAGGGAGTCTAACTATATTGGTCTGGGGCTCAGCCTCGACATCAAGATTTTTTTAAACTGCTTATGCACAATCAAGGTTGTGTTGTTCAGTCGCTAAGTCATGTCTGACTCTGCGACCCCATGGACTGCAGCACACCAGGCTTCCCTGTCCTTCGCTATCTCCCAGAGCTTGCTCAAGCTCATGTCCATTGAGTTGTTGATGCCATTCAACCATCTCATCCTCTGTTGCCCCCTTCTCCTCTTGAGGGATTTGATTGCATATCTGTGTCAAAGAAATGCTGCTCATTTGTGTACGTATCAGCCTTGAACAGAGGTGACGTATATATGCTGGGATATGATCCAGGTTGGGAAGGGGAGATGCTGGATCTTTCCAGATAAACCTCCTAGAGGTTTTTTGGAAGGTGGTAAGCTAGCGGCTTCCTAGGAGCACCTCAGTATGGCCATTACACCTGCTGGGTTAAGTTGAGATGTGATTAATCTGATAAGTTGACTGTAACAAGATAAGTGAAATTGAGCTCTTCAACCCGATTGCACATGTATCCTGATTGCCTGTGTATCCTGAGAAATATCCCAGATCCCACATGGCTCAGTTTTGCAGTCAAAGAAACACAGTCCATTAACCAGTCATCTTTCAAAGACTGTTACAGAGAATACAACTCATAACTCACAGCAACACTCCTTAAATCCTTCATCCCCTCATACTCACTACCATCATCTCCTACTCACTGGTCCCTCAAAGCCTTTCCTCACTTTTCACTTTCCAGTCCTCACATGAGGGCTCTGATCTCTTCCCTCCTCTGGTTCTTTCTGCTGCCATTCCTTTCTCTTCCAAGGAAATCTCAAGCTTTTTCCAACAAAAGGCCCTCTCCTGGATTCTTGGGTTCACATCTCTGCTCCTCTCCCCCACTATGCTCCATGCTCCACCACCACCACCCCCCTCCCCCCCCACTTAATCCTGATTGTGGAATGAGGTCAAGGAATGGCAGTGGGGGGTGTGGAAGAGGGACAGAAAGATATCCAGCATCGGAGCTGGATATCAGCTGGATAATCAGCTGTGCTGATTCTGTTAACCCTGGGTCTTTAGGAAAGTCTTCTTTAAATGTCAGTACTTCCCAGCTGTAGTGCTGGGATTTAAGGCAGGGATGGGGACCTGCTTGCAGTGCTAGCTGGAGTTCAGTGGAAGGCATTCCTGTGAGACCAGCCGGGTGGAGTAGCCGTACTTTATGGTCGTCCCCAAGGGCAAGAGAAATCTGGGCGGAAGGAGTCAGGGCTGGAAGATTCAGTCTTCCCTCCCTTGACAACTTGATGGAAAGGGGTTTTCTTTTTTTAAGAGGGCCAGCAGGGTCTTCAGTAAGTTCAGGACAAAGAATATTTCCTTGACTATAAAAGAGAGAATGACCCCAGGGCCATGGGAGGCTCTTAAAAGTGAGGGTCTCGTGACTATCATTAGTGACCCTGGTATAAAGATGGGGGAGTTAGCTCAAAGATGCTGCTCTCCAGGGAGATCAAGTCTTGGAAAGGACTATCTGAAGAGAAGACGCTGGCTTTCCAGCCTGAAGAGACAGTGCCGGAAGACAGACGGAAGCACTCAGGGCCACTGCGAGGGCTTTGGCAGTTTGGAGCAAAGAGAAGAAGGAAGAGGGGAAGGCCATGTCGGTGGGTGGCAGAGAAGACTCGACCAAGGGGACGGCACTTCACCTGAAGCCCAGGGGAGGCCACGGCAAGGGGAGTCCAGCTATTTCCACCAGCCCAGGTGTGAGAGCACCCCTGCCTTGAGATCGGAACAGGCGCTGGAAGCGTGGAGACAGGAAACAACTAGGTTCTCCCACGGCGGAAAAAGGTAGCGTCTCCCATCCGCGCTCTAGCAACTTCAAAGAAGACTCCTGGAGAAGGCTCCCTCCAGGGCGGCAAGGGAGCCCTGACAGCAAGACAGACTCAGCAGGACGTGCCACACCAGCCTTGGATGCGCGGCCAACTCGAGGATGCTGATCCACAAGGCCTATATTTTGTCCAAGTAGGGCCTCAGGTATAAAGTCCCAGAAAACTCACAGGCTGCTTTAAGCCAAACCAGCTCTATATGGACTCAGGGAGTATCTGTTTTTATCAGTGCACTTCCCTGGTGGCTCAGACGGTAAAGCGTCTGTCTACGATGCGGGAGACCTGGGTTCGATCCCTGGGTTGGGAAGATCCCCTGGAGAAGGAAATGGCAATCCACTCCAGTACTATTGCCAGGAAAATCCCATGGACAGAGGAGCCTGGTAGGCTACAGTCCATGGGGTCACAAAAAATCGGACAGGACTGAGTGACTTTGCTAGGAGGAAGTTGGAGAGGGCTATGAAATGCAAATAGAGCCGAAATCGGCCACACGCAGGAAAATCCCAGCACATTTTAATTGTGGTTAGCAAAGACTTTGCACTTGGCTGAAGTTTCAGTAAAAGAGGTTTCACCTGGAGAGTGGAAGGGCGGAAGACAGAAGGCTAGTTCTGCCCCAGGCCAGGGACGACAGCCAGAGGTCAGAGTTCAGAGAGCCCTCGGATGGCCCTGGGTGAGGCCAACTCCATCAGCCACCAGGGGCAGTCTGTCAGAGGGGAAGGTTGGGGCCTGCTCTGGACTCTGTCCCAGCAGTGCCCTCAGCAGGCCCTGTGACAATGGCACGCCCCTTCCTCCTGGTGTCTGGTTAATATCCACAGGTGACACAGGAAGTTCTGAGCGGGCCCCCAAAGCCTAGCTCTGCCAGGTGTGCAGATGATAAGCAATTAACTCTATATTAAGAAAGGCTCTATCTCCCTCCTTCGCCCCAGCCCCTGGGGTTTAAACACTTACAGCTAGAGCCCCTCCCACCCCCAGGCCCTTTCAACAGTGTTCACACCTTGGTGCTGCAGAGAACAGAGCCTCAGGTGCCCAGCCTGGCGGAGCCCCGGCCTGCTTGCCTAAGCAGCTGCTTCTGGACGCCAAATGGCAGACAGAGGGCTCCCGGGTTTGAGCCTGCTTCTCTCCACTACTCGGGCGCTGTGTGCCCCGTAGAGGCGGCGGCCCAGGGCCCATCGGCCCTCCCCTCTCCTTTGCGCAGGGTGCCGGGACCTCAGCCCACCTGGGGGACAAGAAAAGCCAGGCGTCCTGCCCCTGCCAGAGAAACACCTGAGGTTCGAGATGGGACTCCTTCCCCCACCACCCCCCAGTTCACGATGTTTGTTCTGAGTCGGCTCAAGGAGTTGAAGCAAGGAACAGACACACGGGGCCCTGCCCACCTCGGCCCCGACACCTTCCCAGAGCCTACCCCCCAGCCCTGCTCACCCCTGTGCACACTCAGCCACACAGTATCACACTTACACACACACCTGTGTCAACACAGGCCCGTAAACCCACACCCCCCATACACACACACACAATATTTGCATTCATTCCCACACTTTTTCACACTCACACTTCCCCCCATGATCCCATCCTACTCACGCACTGACACACGTGCCCTGGTTCACACGCATGACTCTCACACGTGCATATGCACGTTCACATCCGTTCAGGCACTCGCTTGGAAACGCCCCCTCCCTTTTGCAGTAACAGGCCCTCCCTGAGGCACACACAGACCCCACCTCCCATACCCACGCGCTCTCATCGCCTTCCACCCCACGCTCACGCACACACCAGCACACACGCCTGTTCCTGGGGACCCAGCTCACATGGCCACTGCCTCCTCTCGGCCCCCACAGCCCCTGACCTGTTGATTTCTTCTGTGTTGCAGGACTCCCGAGAGCTGGCCGACAACAGCAGCGAGTCCAGTGACCTCCAGCTGGAGGGCCCCAGCTCCCTCGGAGTCCTGGACAACGGCCTCTCCAACTCCCTGGTGGAAAACAAGCCCCTGGTTTTCTTTGACCTCAAGATTGACAATGAAAGTGGGTTCTCCTGTGGCCACCCCCCAACCCTTTCTTGCTCAGTCCCTAAGTCCCCAGGATAAGTGCAAGCAGAGCCATCTGTGAGCCCGGGAGAGCCCTGAGCTGTGGCCAGTGGTTGCAGCCAGAGGGTGGTCAGAGCACCGCACCACCCGGGGCCTCTCAGGTGTTTGAACTTGGTTCTCTGAATAAGGACGTCTGCTTTGACCAGGGCCTGAAGGCATGAGGCAGGCACCTCCATGAGTCCCTCCCTGACTGGTGCTTCCGTTAGGGAGCCTTGGGAACACACTTGTAAACAGAAACGCAACCTTAAAGTCTCCGAGGTGACACCAGCAATCCAAACACAGCCTTAGGCTGTGTACAGAGCCCATTCTTTCCAAGGTTGCTGCAAGGGGCGGCCAACAGAGCCCAGGTCACAGAGAGATGGGACCCCTTCTCCCTCAAATTCGTGGCACTTACCGTAGCCCTGCGGGAGGCTAGGTCCCATCCAGTTGCCTGGGCTCAGCATGGGATCAGCCCAGGGAGACACAAACAGCGGGTATTTCACAGGACAGGGAAGCCGTTTGCAGACCTCACTGGAAGATTCGGGACCATGCTCTGAATGGAGTGGATTGGGCAAGTGTGCTATCTGACCCAGCGCTCTGATGGCTGGGGGCCTTAACTATGTGACTGATGGGGTTGGAGGTCGGGGGGAAAGGGAGTAGAGGGCTAGGCTGAAGCAGTGAGGGATCCCTAGGGTAGGTGGGTGGAGGCTGGCAGAAGACAGACTGGAGAGACCCGGAGTGAAAGGGTTTGGTGAACTCCGGAAGGTGGCAGGGCAGGGGGGAGCGAGACTCCCGGCAGGGGAGGAAGGGGGCCTGGAGGGCAGCCCCACCTCCCCTTCTGACCCACATCCCTATCAGAGCCAGGGTCAGAGCTGCGTTTGAGGCTGATGCTTGATTCCTGCCATCAGGCCCCAAGATGGGGTCTCTGGATGGTGGGGTTGGTGCCCCCCGCCATGCCCTTGAGGCCTCATGCTGCCGTTCTCTCCTGCCCAGCCCAGAAGATTAGCCAGCTGGCAGCCGTGAACCAGGAAAGCCAGTTCCGCGCGCTCATCCAGCCCGAGGCGCTCAGCGTGTACTCCAAGGCCGTCTCCCTGGAGACGGGACTGCAGCACTTCTTGCACTTCCTGGCGAGCATGCACCAGCCCATCCTGGCCTGCTATAAGCTGTGGGGGCCCAGTCTCCCCAGCTTCTTCCAGGCCCTGGAGGAGATGAACATGCTGGGGAAGTTCCAGAAGTCCATCTCGGGCTTCCTGGCCACCCTGCCCCTCATCCGGGAGTGCGTGCCGGGCGCCAGCAGCTTCAAACTCAAGAGCCTGGCCAAGACCTACCTGGCGAGAAACATGAGCGAACGCAGCGCCCTCGCGGCCGTGCTGGCCATGCGCGACCTGTGCCGACTCCTCGAGGTGTCCCCCGGCCCCCAGCTGGCCCCGCACATCCACCCCTTCGGCAGCCTGCTGTGCTTCTCATCCCTGCAGCCCCTGGTGCGCGCGGCCGTCCTGCCCCCGGCCGAGGCCCGCTTGCTGGCCCTCCACAAGGTCACCTTCATAGAGCTGCTGACCGCACACCACCATGACCCTCAGGGCGGCCTGAAGAAGTACAACCGCTTCCTGAGCCTCCAGACCCCCGAGTCGCCCCAGCCTGCGCTCGACTTGCAGTCTCTGGGTACCTACTTCGAAGGCCTGCTGGGGGCGCCGGCCTCGGCAGGGGCAGGAGGCGTCGCTGCCCCTCCAGCTGGCCACAGCTTGGCAGAACGGGCTACGCAGCAGACCTGAGGGGAGGGGCTGACTGGCTCAGACTCTCTGGGGACAGAGAGAGATGGGGTCCCTGAGCCAGCCCCTGCCCACCACAGCATTCCCAGGTCCTGGTCCCCAGTTATCTCCCTTGTCATTTGGTCCAGAATCAGTTCTCCTTCTCCGGGACCAAATTCCACCTCTCTAAAAATTCCACAGAGAAGGTTCTGAGGCCAAGCAACCCCCCGACGGGGGCCACCAGATCCCTGGGCGGCCCTGGGAGCACCGTGAGTTAGCTCGAAGATCCCCTGGGCCTCCCGCTCCAGGAGCCAGAACCGGGGGCAGGGCGGGGTCCCTGGTGAAGAAGGCCTGGCCGCTGGGCTCTCGAAGCAGCCCCCATATTGCCCCAGCCAACCGACTCCAGCTTCCGGAGGGGCCCTTACGGCTCCTCCCTGAGCCCTGGCATGGGCCCAGGGGCCCTGCTGACAGCACCCACAGACTCTGCCTACACCACCAGGGCCCCACGGGTACCAAAGTGCCTTTCAAACCAAACCTTCCCTGGGGGGTTGGGTTCTTCCAGCCTTTGCCTGCCCGGAGGCCAGCCCAGTTCACATCCGTTCTGGGACACTTTCACCCCCCAAGGGCCTCCTCTCGGTGGAGACGGGGGCCTGCCGCTCCCTGCCACTCCCTGCTTCCAGACATGACCTTCCAAGCCTGCTTCCCTCCTGCTGGCCACACTGGGCCCTTCTCGCTCTCTGCAATGCCACCACCTGCCCCAAGCCCTCCCAAGGTGTGGCCTCCAACCCAGCACTGCTCTCGGCGGAGTCCAGGGACCTGCAGCATGGGAATCTCTGGGGTGGGGCCCGGCAGGCTGCTTTAGCAGGTTCTCCAGGTGATTCTGAGGCCCACCAAGTTTCAGCGCCATTGCGCTGATAGACTGCCCTCCCAGGAGAAGCAGTGTGGAGCAGCAAAGTCCTGGCCCTGACTGTGCGCTGAGTGGGACCCAGGAAAGGGCCCCTTCCTGAGCCCCCACGTCCCCACCTATAAAATGGGCTGGTTAGCCTGCATGGTCCCAGAGCTCCCATCTAGCCCCCCCATTCTGGGGTTTTAGGAATGAGCAGCAGGCCTCTGGGGCAGTGGTGAAGGAGGTTTTCATTCTTGAGCCCTTGGCCCCAACCCTAAGCTAACTAAGGCCCCCAGACTTGAGCGGAACACAGGTAGGTGGTCTCATCTGACTAGCGGAACCACTGCCCCTTCCCCTCAGCCCCTCTGCCATCCCTCTTCCTTGACGCCCTGATCCTGGGGATATCCCCATGGCCTCAGCTTTCACATGGGTGAAGGCTGTGTGCCCACATCCCTGCCCCCATCCACTGGGGACCCTGAAGACCCACAGAGGGATCACATAGGAACTGGTTGCCATGTGAGAGTGCTGGCTCTAACAGCGAACTCTGATGCATTTAAAATCAGATTCCGACTTAAAAGGCACTGGCCCTGAAGCTCAGTAAAACTGGCAGCTGGGTGAGGGGAGGAGAGGGCTGGAGCCTCAGTCTGCCTGTGATGACCATCTTGGTGGCAGCAGGGCAGGACTTGGGCCCTTCCTCACCGTATCTTCCCCCAGCCCCACCCCAAGACTGAACCTGCTGATTTCCAGCTCCAAGCCCAGCCCCACAAGGCTTTCTTCCTTCAGATGGAGTTGATCACATTTGTTATAGCAAAGAACTGTTCAGCCCTCTCACCACTGTTATAGCCTTTAATAAAGATGTGAATCTTCAAAGCCTGGTGCGCCAATCATAGACTCTGCCCACCCCACCCCAAGAGTTCTGAGCAGTCTCTTGCCTGGTGAAGGGGGAGCTTGCTGGCATAGCTGTTCTTTGCGAGGGCATCTCTCGGGGCTCAACAGAACTGAGAACCCCTCGTTGCTCAGTGCTGAGGGTCTCAAGGATATGAGCCCCCGTTCTAAGTGGGGAGACCAGGGTGGACCTGTCTGGGATCATCTCCAAGGGGGGTAACCACGTGGAGGGAAAGAAGCACCGGTTTCAAGAATCACCCCCTAGGGGGAGTCAGGGACCACAGAAACCAAGGACTTTGCGTCTACCTCCTGCTGGGTAACTTTGTACCCTGGCGGTCTCAGCTGGAGTTCTCATTGGTGCCTGCAGGGGTTCCCCTGGCACAGGGGCTGTAGGAATTAGTGCCCCCCTGGCCTGGGTGAGGACCCAGGTAATGTGATTTGATCACTGCCCCCATCTACCTGTCTCACTTAGTCATGTCCGACTTGTTGTGGTCCCATAGACTAACCTACCAGGCTCCTCTGACCATAGAATTTTCCAGGCAAGAATACTGGAGTGGGTTGCCATTTCTTTCTCCAGGCGATCTTCCAGGCCTAGAGATCGAACCCGTGTCTCTTGCATCTCCTGCATTGGCAGGCAGGTTCTTTACCAGTAGTGCCACCTGGGAAGCCCAAGTCTCTAATGACAAATCCAGATACTTCTGTGCTTTGAATCTCTGAATCGATCTCAGGTTTACCTTTGTCAATGAACCACAAGCTTGCTGGGCTAGAAGCCAGGGTACAGAGTTTCAGTCCTCACTCAGTAGCCCCTGACTCTGGTCTGATGCATCAAGCTCACTGATGTTCAGGCTCCGAGTCTGTAAAATGGTATAAGATGGGTCGTTTTTTTACCTCATAGGATCTTGTGTGAACCAGTAAGGAGACGTTTGTGAAAATAGCCTTTTAGTGATGAAGAATTGCGCAAATGTAAGATCTTATCTTAGCGACAAGATGACAGTGTTATTGCTTTATAAACAATAGAAAAATAAACAGATACTGGATCTTAGTAAACAAAGGACTTCAGGGGGATGAAGAACAAGCTCTGGGATGGAGCAGAGATCTAAGGAGTGGGGTTGGGGTGGGGTGTGCTGGTCCTGGGTCCCAGGAAGGAGAGCCAGGGAGTCTACCTTGGAGTGGTTGAGCAGTGGGTGGCTTTGTGCCCCCTAAACACTCAGATGGGAGGTTTCAACCACACAGACCTGGAGCTGAAAACAGCTTTCCCGTGACAGCCAGGTGGGCCCTGCCCAACCCTCCCCAACTCTAGGGCCCCCTTCTGAGGCCCAGGAGCTCACTGACACCCCCAGGAAGGTCACCTGCAAGTCTCACCACTTTCACCTCAACCTTGCCCTGCCTTTTACCTGCCCAACTCCCAAGTCAATGCTTCACCGCAGGGCACTGCCGTGCCCCTGAGCTGCACCCTCCTCTCATCCAGCCCTGGCCGGCCCCGCCCTTAAAATCTATCCTAGACTCTCTCCGATCCCTAAGTCCCATCCTTGACAACCCTCCGCAACTCAGAGTTGACCCTTCACCCCGCACCTGTCCGAGGCCCAGCCCCCGCCCTGTACCCACCTCCTCCGACCTCAGGCGGGTCTCCACCTTGCACCCCAAGTGCCCCAGCCCCTGCACCTGCAGCAAGGGATCCTTTCTCACTTCTCTTCACCCCTCACAACGAAGGAAAACCACACCGCTAGTGACATCAAACTTCCAGTCGGAGAGAGTCCCGCCTTGTGGCTCCAACCCAGGCGGAAGGGCAGTCGAGCCGGAGCGGCTCCCAGACTGGCCAGCAGAGGGCGCTGCAGCCCCACTGAGCCTGGTGCTGAGGCTGCGGCTCCTGGCTCCTCGCGGATGGTGAGGGGCAGGTTGTGGGTTCAGGCTCGGGATGGCAGCATCTTTTCGAAAGTGCCACGCGTACCGCCGGTGACGTGGCAGGTATCTTTAAGCAGATGGTGCATGGAGAAACATTTTTAACGTGTTGATAACTTTATTTTAACATCTATCAGAAAATATATAACCAGCCTATCAATGCCCTGATTTCTGGTATCTGGCTGCTCAGAATGATGCTAAAAGAGAATACTTTAAAGGTCTGATTTAAGGACAACTATGAAGTAACTCCGGAGAAGGCAATAGCAAGCCACTCCAGTACTCTTGCCTAGAAAATCCCATGGATGGAGGAGCCTGGTAGGCTGCAGTCCATGGGGTCGCTAGAAGTCGGATGCGACTGAGCGACTTCACTTTCACTTTTCGCTTTCACACAATGGAGAAGGAAATGGCAACCCACTCCAGTGTTCTTGCCTGGAGAATCCCAGGGACAGGGGAGCCTGTTGGGCTCCTGTCTATGGGGTCGCACAGAGTCGGACACGACTGAAGCGACTTAGCAGCAGCATGAAGTAACTCGGAGAAGGCAATGGCACCCGACTCCAGTACTCTTGCCTGGAAAATCCCATGGACGGAGGAGCCTGGTAGGCTGCAGTCCATGGGGTCGCTAAGAGTCTGACACAACTGAGCCACTTCACTTTCACTTTTCACTTTCATGCATTGGAGTAGGAAATGGCAACCCACTCCAGTGTTCTTGCCTGGAGAATCCCAGGGACGGGGGAGCCTGGTGGGCTGCCGTCTATGGGGTCTCACAGAGTTGGACACAACTGAAGCGACTTAGCAGCAGCATGAAGTAACTACAAGCTCAGAAGGAACACAGGAACAGCAAAACTTGTGGCAGTGGAAGTGGAAGATTGAATCTGGGAAAATTCTGGGTTTGCTGTTGCTCAGTTGCTAAGTCGTATCCATGTTCGGTGACTAAGTGTAGTCATCCTCTTCTAGAAGCATCCAGCAGGGATTCCACCTGAGCTCACTGAACCCTGGGGGGGACACAATGACCATCCAGTGTGTGAGTGCCTGGGACAATCAGGTGAATAAAGCTCCCAACTAACATGACTGAAAGGTAACTACGTGCTGGACACTCTTTTCTCTCTCAGCAGAGCTAGCCATATCTAGTCTCCCCAGACACCCTATGCAGTTTACATTATCGTCCCCATTCTATTCTGGACCTGGGATGGGGGCTGAGGCAGGAAGGCTGAGTACCTTGCTCCAGGTCATTGAACAGAGTTGGGATTTGCCCCACAGGGAGGCTATGTCTACACTGGCGCCTTCTGTAGCCCACAATGCCAGGTGCCTTGCCATACATTTGGGTGGGGGTTTCCACCCTCTCCTTCCGGTGCCCTCCTGGGCTGTTTGATCTCACACGATGCAAAATGCAGGGCCCAGAAAATTCACACCAAAACCTTCTGGTCCCAGGGCCCCAGAATTTGAACTTATCCTAATTCTATTTTTTTCTTTAAGGACCCTGCTTCTCCAATTTCTTTCCCCATTATTGCCTGACACCCCCCACCCCCACCCCCAAGGAGCCTTCTTAGACAATGTTTTTTCCTAGTTGAGACTCTCTCCCATGAAATTTAATACTTGATTCCTTAGGATTTTCTATATACAAAATTATGTCATCTGCAAATAGAGATCATTTTACTTCTTCCTTACACAGATGTCCTATATATCTGTGTATGTTCTGTGGTCCTTTGGAAGGTCAGAAACCATTGGAATATCTAAAGTGTTAGTGCCTGCTCTTCCTTGAACCAATTTTCATCCTCTCTGGGGCAATATGGCCCCTGTTGAGAACTCATAATTTAGGCTAAGTCCCTATCTCTAGTTATAATGCAAGTCAAGAAGTTGTGATTGGTGCCGGCCCCTCCACGTGGCTTGGTTCACAGTGGGGATGAGGTGAGTCTAGGCTACAGGGAGATGGGAGGGAATGTGGGCAAAGGTCTCTGAGGCTACGTTTCCCTGGGGTGGCCTTAGTCCTGGACTCAGGCCCAGATCCAGGCTGAGCCTGGGGCTAGGAGGGATGGGGCAGCACCATTATTTATTTTGTCTTGGAATCCAGGTGTCAGCTCCAAAGCTTTTGGACCTGAATAAAGCAGAGATAGATCTGCTTTTTCAACTGACTCTCCCTCTCAAAAAAACAAAACTCGAAGTTTGAAAATCTCTACCCACTCCTACAGAATGCATTTGCTGCCAACAGAGGGAAAAAATTCCTTCATTCTTGGCTCAAGGAACTTCCTTATACTCAGCCCAGAAGAATTCTTTAAAGACCAGCTGCCTGGACTATGCTGAAATCAATTGATAAATATTATAAATATCCCAAAGTTGATAGCTAAGCAGATTACAAAAGCTAGCTAGCAAACCACAGAAAATTTCCACAAAGCTATCCAGCCAAACAACTGTGACCGGAAATATTGCAAAATCTAGTGTCACATGTTTGATTGTCTAAAATTGCATTATTTGTGCAGACAAAATGCAGAGAGCCTGGGGGTAGGGTTTATCCAAGGGCTGACTTTCTCCTGGAGTTCTCCAGCCATGAAGGCCTGGCCAACACCACAGTGGACTGATTGCAGAGTAAAGGAGACCAACCAAGGAGAAGGTAGGGGGTGGGTGGCCCTGGGCCCACGGTGGTGGTGCCCTGGTCAAGTCTGCTTGGGGGGGGGTCGTGGGGGAGATGATGAGTAGTAGTTAGGATGTGGGCTTTGGAGGGACCTGGTTCAAACCCCAGCTCTGCTGGGTGACCTTGAACAACAACAAATTGGAGGTGATAATACATACTTAGAAAATTGTGAAGATCAGATGAAATACATAGAGCATTAACTTTGTGAATTGAAACATGAAAGTGTTAGTCACTCAGTCATGTCCGACTCTTTGCAATCCCGTGGACTGTAGCCCACCCGGCTCCTCTGTCCACGGGATTCTCCAGGCAAGAATACTGGAGTGGGTTGCCATTTCTTTCTCCAAGGGATGTTCAGACGCAGCTTCTGCTGCTGCTAAGTCACTTCAGTCGTGTCCGACTCTGTGTGACCCCATAGATGACAGCCCACCAGGCTCCCCCATCCCTGGGATTCCCCAGGCAAGAACACTGGAGTGGGTTGCCATTTCCTTCTCCAATGCATGAAAGTGAAAAGTGAAAGTAAAGTCACTCAGTCGTGTCCGACTCTTAGCGACCCCATGGACTGCAGCCTACCAGGCTCCTCCGTCTATGGGATTTTCCAGGCAAGAGTACTGGAGTGGGGTGCCATTGCCTTCTCCGTCAGATGCAATGCTCAGTAAAAAATAACTATACATCCAGTGCCACAGAGGAGAAGGCACTGGGTTGACTAAAGCGATTGGTCTATAATACTCCTCTCCCCCGCCCTCCCCTCCCCCTCCCC
>SJYT01000969.1:1069178-1107482 GCA_006410635.1 Cephalophus harveyi | reverse complement strand
TCCCTCTCTCCCCCTGCTCTCTCTTCAGGTTCCAGTTCATTAGGATTTGGGCAACCCTGTCCCCAGCTCCTTTGACTAGTACCTCTGTCCACATCTCTTCAAGCCTCCTCTACCATCTCCTCTACCCCGACAGGGTCACCCTGCAGGCTCCAGGCTGGATGGATTTACTACAGCTTCCCCCCGCCCCGGCCCCTACCTGACTACCAGACACGGCCCTCTGCAGGAAGGTCACTTTCTCGCAGTACCAACAAAGATGTGGGTTGGACAGAGGAAGTCCTGGGAGAAGCTAATAAATACATCAAGTTCCCAGCTGGGTCTGGAGATAAGGGCTCCGGAGACAGGCTGAGGCATCGCTGTATCGGTTCACGCTTCCCAGCCTGTCCACCCTGGTTTTGCCAGCAGCAGGAAACCCTATTTGGGGGACTTCAGAGAAGGCATCGCAGAGAACTGCGGGGTGGGGGCTGGAGGGCAGGGAAGGGGCTGTCCCTCCTGGGGATGAATTTGGTAGGGACAGGCCTGACAAAAAAAGAATATGATGGATCCTAGCTACTGTTTCAGCTGGGGCCGGTGGGTGGGGAGGGATGGCTAGCCCCAAGGCTCAGGAGGGGAAACTGAATCCAAGAACAGAGAGAAGCTTTTCCAAAAGGCTCAGAGGAAGTCAATGGAAAAGCAGGTACAGCCCCCCAACCCCGATCTCCTGTTCTGGATCCCCTTATGCTGAGCTCTACCTGGTGGGGTGGCCATTAGAACTGGACTTGCCTGGCTACAGATTGGAGGCCCCTCTGCCTCAGGCCAAGACCCACTGAGGAGAGCTCTCCTTTCTCCAAACCTCTGGCGCAGCCGGCTGCCGGGATGAGGGCTGTAATCGGGGCTATTTCAATCCAGGGCACAGCCTCAGTCTGGCTCAGACATGGGCACGGCTCTGCTGCTGATGACCACGGGGCCCAGAGGAGAACGACAGGGGACTAATACGAGAAATCTGAAGTCGGAGCACCTGTCCCACTACAGAAACACCTGCCCTCTGCCGTCGGAGAGGCCACGCCTACTGAGAGTCTCGAGGGCTTCCTAACCAGCAAGGTCAGTGATGGCCACTGAGCTCAGCCTGCCCTTGACCAGACTGCCCTGGGAGGGCATCTCAGAGAAGCTGCCTGCCGGGGGCATCTCCCAGCCCTGCCTGCTCTGTGACCCCCGTCTTGGCCTGTCTTCTCTCCTGTAAAGTGGAAAGGTAGGGAGAGAGGACCTCCAGGGCCTGAGCTTCGATGCTCTGCAAATCCAGACAGCTCCCTATCTGTCCTTCATCTCAGGCAGGTGCAGGCTGCAGAGAGTCCTTCTGACTTAGGCTCAGGTGACCTGTTGGAGCCTGTCCAAGGGATGCTTGCCTTCCGGAAGCTGGCTCATACACACAGGAGATCTGATGATGCTGGGAGGTACCTGCCCATAAGCTCTCTTAGGGCAGAGACAGCGTCTGCCTGGTTCACAGCTTGCCCAGGCCAAGCAAGGCACCTGGTAACAGGGTGGGGGGCTTTGCATAGTCGCTCAGTTGTATCTGACTCTTTGTGACATCCCCCACCCCACCCCACCCTATGGACTGTAGCCCATTAGGCATCTCTGTCCAAAGGGATTTTCCAGACAAGAATACTGTAGTGGGCTGAAGAATACTGGAGTGGGTTGCCATGCCCTTCTCCAGGGGATCCTCCCAACCCAGGGACTGAACCCCTGTCTCCGGCACTGCAGGCAGATTCTTTACCAGCTGAGTTACCAGGGGTGGGGAGACTCAATTAATATTTGTGGAATGAATGATGTAGCAAACCTGTCTCTGCTTGCCATCCCTCTGCTTCTGTGTGCTTTTATTTGGCGGGGGGCGCGGCATTGGGTCTTTGCAGCAGGTGGAGGTGGGATCTTGGTTGTGGTGCAGGCTTCTTTCCAGTGCCCATGGGTTCAGTTGTTGTGGTGCATGGGCTTAGTTGCTCCTTGGCACATGGAATCTTGGTTCCCAGACCAGGAATTGAACCTGCGTCCCTTGCATTGGAAGGCAGATTCTTAACCACTGGACCACCAGGAGAGTCCCTGCTTCTGTGTGCTTTACTTCTGACAGCTCACACCTGCAACTTTCTTCCAAGGCCTGCCCTTCAGCTGCTGAAACTGATTGCCTACAGGCACAGAGAGGGAAATGCCTGGAAGCTTCCAACCCCAGGGGCAGCCCCTTGCGACTATCTGTGTCTGTGGAAACCAAGCTCCCCTCCCTAAATCAGGGCAAACTCTGAGGTGTGATTATGCCTAGAGCTTCCTGGGACTGGGCTAAGCCTGCCTGAAATCACACCCTGGCTTGGCTTCCTCCCTTTCCTCTCCTGCCTCCCCTCTCCCTTGCCGGTTTCTGCTGAGGCATTTCCTTAATGGATCACTGGGGTGCGAATCCCTGTCTCCATTCTGCTCTCTGGGAAACCATATTCAGAAACAAATGAAAAGCCTGCTGGCCACAGGAGGCTTAAGATTCCCAGGAGGAAATTCAATTTAGTCCATGCTGCCGCATGACCCCCATGGGCTTTGATGGGGACAGCAGATGCAGAGACCCTGGGTGACCCTCCAGGAGCTTTGAGTCTGAGGGATGGAGGTGGCGGAGGTTCCCTGGGCCTTGCTTGCCCTTGTGGGCTCTGCCAGAGACCACACTGGGTTGGGGGGCAGAGAGTCTCTGACAACATATTTATTGTGATCTTCTCTCCAAGTCCTCTGACAACGCCAGGCAAGAGAGAGCTGAGGGCCCCGGAACAGAGAGGAGTGGCCTCAGCTGCTGGAAGAGTTGGAATCCCTTCTGCATCCCAACCCCCAACCCCACCCCACCAGCCAGGGAGTCCCTGGCAACCTTGGCTTTTCTTCCTGAGCCTACCTGCCACGCTCTTGAAATAGTCATTGATTGGATTTAATCTCTAATCACATCACGCCCTCTGCCCCCAGACTCCTACCATGTGAGGGACCTTCAGGAAGTGTCTTGTAGCAGGAATCCCCCTGCCCACAGAGCTGTGGACAGCACTCTGGGGAAGGGTGAGCTCCTGGGCGCAGGGATGCTGATGGCCTCAAGAGATGAGGTGGGCTGCGATGTGCTGGGAGGGGAACAAAAAACCTGTCTGGGGGCATGAGGAGGAGGGCAAGAGGTGGTCCCCAGACTTTATGAGGAGCCCCTCCTGCAAGAAGCGCAGGCAGACACCCGCTAGAGGCCTCAATTCAACCTGCAAGCTTGCTTCTTAAGCTGCAGCACCCCAGACGGTGGCCCTGGAAGGGACTCCAAGCTCTTCTAGCCCATTCTTCTACCTTCCCAACGGTAGAGGCTTAGAATGAGAGAGGCCGAGGAGCTGCTTGAGATCACACAGCAAATCTGTGAAGCTGGCACCTTTGTGCCACCTCCACGTCCTTCACAAGACCAGTAGAATTCTTCCTCCTGTTTTCCACCTCGACAGTAAAATGCCTCTCTCCCCTGCCATGGGACCCGGTGACATGTTCAGGATGTGAAGTCATATAGGAACAGTCTTTGAATTCAGAAACATCTCCTGTTCATAAATACCCAACTAACGACTGAAACTTCCACGGCTCCCAAAATAGCTTTGGATCCAGCGCTGGCATTTCCAAGAACAGATTTTTATCCTTTCAAGAATTCTATGAAAGCAGAGAATCCTCTAGTCTGTATGCTTGCTCAAGAAAGCTCCCTGATCCTGGTCACACGTTGAGCCTTGACCCTGGTCACAATCTGTGGACATAATCTGGTCTTATTTCCAGATAAAAGGTATCTACTTTGGTTCATTATAATTATGTCAACCTCAATTCATTTTACACAATGTTAGATTACTCTGATCATGCAATTCCCCAACTTCTGTTGAAAGGAGATTTCTTGCTTGTAGTGAATCTTGGGACTGAGTCCTCAACATCTATTTCAGGACTAGATGATTACTCTAAGCCAATCAGTCCTATCCCCTGTGCCAGTGACTGGCTCAAAGATGGAGAGTCCTAAGCCAATATGTGTCCGTAAGACCTAAGGAGAGGCAATAGCTCCAGTCTCTCTCTTCTGGGACCTGCTACTGATAAGCATGTTACCCCAGCTGCTGCCAAAGCCCTCCAATGACGCTGAGGGACATGAGGCTCAAGTTGAAGCCCTGTTGAGAATGGGAGAAGAGACAGAAGAACCCAAGCTTGCCAATGTCATTGAGCTACTGAATCAGCCAGCCCTGAAGCCAGACCTGCTTCCTGCTTGTGAGTTGACGCACTTAATAGTTTAACACACTTTAAGATGGGAAGGTATGCAGATGACACCACGCTTATGGCAGAAAGTGAAGAGGAACTAAAAAGCCTCTTGATGAAAGTGAAAGAGGAGAGTGAAAAAGTTGGCTTAAAAGGATGTGAGAGTTGGACTGTGAAGAAAGCTGAGGGCCGAAGAATTGATGCTTTTGAACTTTGGTGTTGGAGAAGACTCTTGAGAGTCCCTTGGACTGCAAGGAGATCCAACCAATCCATTCTAAAGGAGATCAGTCCTGGGTATTCTTTGGAAGGAATGATGTTAAAGCTGAAACTCCAGTACTTTGGCCATCTCATGTGAAGAGTTGACTCATTGGAAAAGACTCTGATGCTGGGAGGGATTGGGGGCAGGAGGAGAAGGGGATGACCGAGGATGAGATGGCTGGATGGCATCACCAACTCAATGGACGTGAGTCTGAGTGAACTCTGGGAGATGGTGATGGACAGGGAGGCCTGGCATGCTGCAATTCATGGGGTCACAAAGACTCAGACATGACTGAGTGACTGAACTGAACTGAACTGAAAATGGGCATTCTGTTATCTGCAGATAGAAGCATCATAAATGATTCCCTGGCCTCCCTGCCCCTGCTTCCCCCTGCCATGGAGAGACTGGCTGCCTAGGACTCCAGCTCTGGGGGTTCCAGTCATGCCTGGACTAGGTAGATAGCTAAGAGTGTTGCCCAGGCAGGCGTGTTGTGTCTTCCAGGTGGGAGTTTCCTATCTTTGGTGAGACAAGCACAGACTCAGATAATTACATGAGATGCCACTGGAAAAGCTGTCGTTAATTATGATGGCAATAAAGCGCCTTGCCAGCAAGTTAAGCTAATTTCATGAAAGCACTGGGAGGAAGGTCACGGACTGGATTCCAGCTTATTAATAATGTCGAGCTTCATTTGAACCATTCAGGAAATTCCTCCCAGTTGCCTCCAGCAAACTGCCACAGGTTGCTACTTTCCTCTGAAATCAACAGTCTTCCCATATGCAAATGTGGATTTTTCTGTTTTTCCCTAGAAAATAATTAAAGTCACAGAGCCCAATAAATACTTAAACAGATTGTGGTTTTAATTAAAAACCTTTCTCCAAGCCTGCAGCTGCAGGTCTCTCTTCCCAAACAGGCACGCTCGTGACAGCTGCAAATATGAGAACCTGGGTTTAAGCATCTGAGACTAGAAGACTTTACAAATAATAATAATAGCAATTCTGATTTTTACCTATGCCATGGTGTGTGGGAGGTACAGGAGGAGTGAAGAGAGATTTGGGGGGGAGGGCCAAGGCCCTTCTTCCTATTGGAGAGAAGTACACAAGCATATAGGAGCATGCTCAGTGGAACATCTCATCATACCTGTAACCAGTGCTGTAAGATAATAATGATAGTTAATTCTAGCTATTGTTGGGAGCAGGGGAATAGCTCATTTCTAAGCACCACCTAAGTGCCAGTGTTTTGCATGCATTGACTCATTTAATCCTCACAGCAACCCAATAAAACAGTTATTCTTATTTGTACCCTCCACTCCACTCCCCCCACTCCACACAGAGAGGTTAAGTAACTTGGCCAAGGTCACACAGTACATACACGGTGAATGCTAGCACCTTCCCTCCTAACCACTATGTAGAGTGTGTATGAGGAGAAGGAGAGATGGAAGTTGGGGTTGAAGTGTGTTAGTTGCTCAGTCGTGTCCAACTCTTTGTTGGACCCCAAGGACTATAGTCCACCAGGCTTCTCTGTCCATGGAACTCTCCAGGCAAGAATACTGGAGTGGGTTGCCATGCATTCTCCAGGGGATCTTCCTGACACAGGGATTAAACCCAGGTCTCCTGCATTGCCAGCAGATTCTTTATCATCTGAGCCAAGGTTGGGGACAGGCTGGGGGTGGTGGTGGTGTGGTTTTATAAACAAGGACTACAGAAGCTGAAAGGTGGGAAGCTGTGTGTTTAAGAGATTTTGGCTGGAGGGCAGGTGGGAAGGGTCTCCTGAATAGGCTGCTATGCTGAAGATACTTGATGCCCTTCTGGGTTCTGTCTTTCTTACTCTCAGAGACCCTTGTTCTTTCATTAAATCACCTGCCTGTCACATTAAACACAAGGGCATGATTTCCAAGTCATTGTCTGCTAATTCCATCATCTCTGTGGTTTCTATTTCTGTTGACATATTTTTTTTCTGTTAGTTATGGGTCCTATATCCACCTTCTTTACATGTACAGTAAGTTTTGATTGGACACTGCCCATTATGGAAGTTTGGATTTTTGTTCTTTTCCTTTAAAAAGCATTGAGCTTTTCTTTAGGAAGGCAATAAATAAATACAAGGGCGTGTACAACTCTGCGTGCAGTTGCAGCGGAATGGTCTGCACAGTGTTTTATGTCCTAAACATTTCATCAAACGTCTACTACTTCCAACTCTGCAGGTTTCTATTTCCTTCTTAGAGCCTGAAAGAGATTTTGTTTTTCAGATACAGGCATTTTATAGGTCTGCCAAAATCAGAAGACCTAAGGTCGGCCTTCTAGGCGTGTGTGTGTGTGTGTGTGTGTGTGTTAGTCATTCAGTCGTGTCCGACTCTTTGCGACCCATGGACTGTAGCCTACCAGGCTCCTCCATCCTTGGGATTTTTCCAGGCAAGGGTACTGGAGTGGGTTGCCATTCTCTTCTCCGGTCTAAGCCTGGGTACTGGACTCAAAGAGAAAGCACTTAGCCCACACAGGGAAGGTAGGGGAGGAGTACAGGGTGGCTTCATCCCAGGAGAACTAAACTTCTTCGTTGCTCACCGAGTATCCAGAGGGTGCCAATTGTGCCCTGGGCGTGGGAAACACAACGGGGTGCAGAGTGGGGACTGTGCCTGTGTTGTGCGGGGTGAAGAGCCTGTGGATTCCTGGGACGTCTGCTGAGAGGTGGGCATGGGGACGAAAGCTTTGGTGCTTGGGTTAGCATGTCCCACTTCGGAATGTCGCACCGCGGGATGCAGAACCGGGAGCCGCGCAGGCTTCGGTCCCGGCCCGGGTTCGAGTCTCAGAACCTCCGGGCCCAAGGTACCCCAGCCGCTGCCCCGCGCCTCTGAGCCCGGCAGGCGGTTTCCAGCAGGGGGCGCGCGCGAACCAGGGCTGGGCCCGAGCTTTGAATAGACAGAATCCGGGTAGCTTAGCGCCGGGATCCAGGGGGTCTCAACTCTCCCTACCCCCGGAACCGTGAGGGTCGGCAAGGTCACAGTTAAAAGTCCACAAAAAGCTGCCCAGAGCTCGAGTTATCCTCTCTGGGTGTACCTAGGGTCGGCACCGCAGCCTGGTCCAAACACCTTAGCCTAGATTCTGCAGATTTCAAACCTGGGCCCTTTACGCTGGCGTCTTGGAAACTTGTACCCCTTCTCTCCCCTATTTCCACGCACCTAATTAGGTGTCTGTTTCTTTAACCGTAAAAGACGTAGGCGGAGGTGGGGGTGGTATCTTCGCTCCCGGTTCTCTAGCCCTTCAGTAACTGTACCATCATCCACATTACCAACATTAGAGAGGCTGGCTCCGGCGCGCCTGGCGGCGCCGGTGAAGATACGCGCAGCCTTCTCCAAGAGGAGCTCGGAGGCTGATCCTGGAGTCGTAGCTCCCAACCGAGACCTCGGCGGACTCTGCCCCGGGGAGACTCGGGCTCCAGCCCTGCCCGGGCGGGCACTGAACTCTTCAGGGTTCAAGGCGGGGGTAAGGGTTGTCTTTTTCCCCAAGGCAGGCTCGGGGAACAAAAACGCTTGCAGGAGAGTGGGTGGGAGCTGCGGGGGTCCGCGGGAATTGACTCCCTCTCCTGGGTGGCTACTGCGCCCTTAGCCCCCCTCCAGGCGCCTGGAGCCCTGTCTCCCTGCCAAATTCCCCTGGCTTCTGCATCCCCGGCAAAAGAACAAGGAAGGGGGTCTTTCTTGGCTCGCGGGCCCCAGAGGTCCCCAGGTGGGGCGAGTCCCCGCGGTCGAGGGAAGTTCTTCTGCGGAAAGAGAGAGAGGTTATTTTTTCTTCCATCCCCCAGCTTCTATCTTCCAGTCCTCAACCCTTCCGAGTTACTCCATCCCTGCCTCCCCTTAGGCTTCCTAGCCCAAGGCAAAAAGAACCAAAACGGGGGGAGGGAGTGAAAACTGGTCCACAAGTCACCTGCTTCCAAGCCAGAGTCTAGGTCACTGCCTTTAAGCCAGGCACCCCTCCCCCTGCCAAAGAAAGTCTCCAGGACCCCCCATCCAGGACTCTGTTCTCCAACCTGGCTGCAGGGCCCCCCGTCTCCCCAGATCCCTCTTATTCGACCAAGGCTCCTGGAATTGCCCTTCAAGATTCCCAAGACACTAAGACTGTACATCCAGGAAACCCCCCTTGCTGTGCAGACAAAGAAGCTGTGCCAGGCCTGCTGGCCGGCGCCATTCCCCCACCTAGCCAGGCCCATTCCCCCACCTAGCCAGCCAGCCCCCCCAACTCACTCCTGAACGAGGGACCTGCTCCTGCTGCCCCTTATCCCTCCTCCCTCCTCGAAGACACCTTCTCCCTCTGGGCGTCCCCATCGCCTTCCCCGGAGGCATATGTAGGGATTACAGACACAGGCAAGTGGAGTGAAGTTCAGGGTTCTGATCTGAGTTGATGGGATGCGCTGGTCCCATCGGGGCTGCCTGTAGCGACCTCAGGAATAGGTGAGAGGAAAGGATGAGGAGTATGCATGGAGCAGTCTGTTCATATTTAATTTACAAAGCCTCCTCGGAACCCCTGGTGGGGTGGTCTATTCAGATGCAGCCCTCCTCACCCGTTGCTCTCCCCCACCTACTCAGCTCATTAAAATGCTCAAATTCAAATAAGAAGATTGATCTCAGAGGCCCCAAACCGACCCACCAGAGACCGCCTTGGCCGGAGTGAGGGCTCGGGGGCCAAGAGCCCCCAGAGTGCTCAGTGTCTACGGAAAAACCGAGGAACGGGGCTCTGCGTGTTCACCGCCTGCAACCCCCTTTCCGATTCTGGTCAGCAACTCCGTCTCCAGGGCTGTCATGGGCACTGGGAGAACAGAAGTCGAGTTCTATACAAATGCATGGACATCCCTGAGCCTCCACTTTCTTGTCGCTAGAAGAAATGTCGGAGTTTCGCCAGAGACAGGAAGAGCATATATTCGAGTCTGCTGAGGCCGACTGTTGTGTGAGGGTGTGAGACAGTAGGGCGGTATCGGGGCTGCGGAGGCTGTCAGGGATAGTGTGTGTGTGGGGGTGGCTGATGGTGTGTTTGCTGGTTAGACCGTGAAGACGTTGGTGGGGGCGGAGGAGGGAGAGAGATGCTCAAGCTTTACATCCCCAACCCACAATGCTCAAAAGGAGCAGACGTTTTGTAATCATGCCTCTCCATCCCGCCGTCTGCTGCAGCCTCGGAGCCCCAAGCTAACAAGACCAGAGGGCGAAGCGCGGGGGTGCCAGGGCTTCGTGGGAGCGCAGGCTAGTACCCACGCGCCCTGCCCCACTCGGCGATACGCTCGGTCCTATACGCGGGGCGGTGGGCTTCAAGCTCTGGGTTAGCCACAAAAGACAAGACGTACGCAGTCCAGCTGAGGAGGCTGGGATGGGGCGGTGGTGGGCTGGGGAGGGGAGTGTCGCCTGTCTCTTATACACATCTAGATGTGTATAAGAGACAGATCTGTGTCTGTGGAAACCAATCCGCGCGCCCAGCAGGGCGGTGCGTTCTAGTCTCCGGGTTGGGCTGTTGGGGGTGGGGAGGGGGCGGGGAAGACAGGGGCTTGTAGCTGCCCGGATCCAGGCAAAAATAGCAGGGAGGGTGAGGCGCTCTGCTAACACTATCAATTATGCATCGTGTTGAACGTGGCTTCGGGGAGGAGGCGGTTAGCAGCGAGGGTGAGGGAAGGAAGGGTCCGCGCGAGCCGGGCGGCGCGCAGCTCAGCCAGTCCCGGGCGAGGTCCGTCGGCACCACCGCCTGCCTTTGCAGAAAGAGTTTTAAGGCAAAGACACGCCTCCCCCACTTCAGGCGTGCGCCTTTCCTTCCCCCAATTCCTCAAAGATGGTTTGTCTCACGTGTTGCGGGGCGTAAAAGAGGCTCGCATTCAATTAGCAGCAAAGCTAACGGGCCCTGGCGGGACCCGGGCGTGAGGGTGAGTGCGCATGAATGTGTGTGCGTGCAGGCGGAGGGGAATGGTGAGTGTCCCGGGTGTGAACACTCACCGGCGAGTGAAAATGTGCGTGAACGTAGCGAGAGCTCAACACACTGGCGCGATTATTTACATGATGATGGGTAATTCTAATATTGAAGAGCAACTGTGTGGACGGTGTGAGGGTCTGTGTCTGTGTCAACATGTTTGAACGGGGGGAGGAGGCTGCATAATTAAGAATAGTGATCATGTCTGCAGATGTGTAGATGTAGGGGAAATGTGGGTTTGGGGAGTGCGGTGAACTAGAAACAGCCAAGTCGAGGGCGATGGGCGTGGGGGCGCCTNGTCTGTGTCAACATGTTTGAACGGGGGGAGGAGGCTGCATAATTAAGAATAGTGATCATGTCTGCAGATGTGTAGATGTAGGGGAAATGTGGGTTTGGGGAGTGCGGTGAACTAGAAACAGCCAAGTCGAGGGCGATGGGCGTGGGGGCGCCTCTTTGTGACCAGGGGAAGAATCTCTACGGCTTTAACAAATGTAGATGTTGCGGGAGGTGGGAGAGGCTGCGCAAAGCCCCGCAGCCCGGGAGGACTCTTCAATATGCAGCCGGTGAGAGGTGCGGCGAGACAAATGTGAAAGAGAAAACTGAAGCGGGACCTCAGGGCCAGGGGAATCCACAACTTACCTGTCCCTTTCTCCGCCTCTCTACCATCTTCCCCCATAGTCGCAGCAACAGATGTGGGGAGCGCCCTTGGGCTGTCGTCCTGGCTCCGCGACATCCAGTCTGGAGAGGGGGTTGCAACCCGAGGGCAGCGCACGGACAGTTGGAGAGCAGCCGGTAAGCCTCGGAAACCACTGCACAACCCTGACCCTGGAAGGGGTAGAGTCCGTCCAGGGTGCCAGACCCCGCTGGCTCGTCCAAGCAGGAGACGCGGGGAGCAGAGGGGAGGGGCCTTCCCTCGGGAACAAGAAGGAGTGGGGATGCCGGTTCTAAAGACCAGAGTGTGGGAGGGGCTCTGCCAACCTGTCAGGAGCCCTAAGTGGAAGCCGGGATTCTGTTTGTAGGTGCGTTTGTTGTGACTGGGGATAAGAATCTTTTTGGGGGGTGGGGGTGGGGGCGGGCGTTGTCAGGCATCTGGGCTACAGAAGAGAGGCCAAATCTTGAACCTTCTACTTGATTAGCTAGTGACAGGCGCCTTGACCCCACTGGCCAGGGACACCCCCTCACCCCATGGGAGGTCCCGAGGGGGAAGTGAGAATCTCTAGTGACATCCCTCCATTGCTCTTGGTCCCAGCTTGAAGAAGGAAGGTTGACCGAGCAGCCCTGATGGTTTCCCCTCCCTGGAGTTGCAGCCCCCAGGGAAGCAGCTTTGATTGCAGCCTGAGAGGGGCCTGGCGAGCCTGCTTCCCCGTCCCCATCCCAGTCTTCCTGCCACCTGCAGCAAGTTCACACCTTTTGCTGAGCCGCTGGGATTTCAGTCTCAGAGGGCTGTCTACAGACGCAAGTGCCCGCCTGTGTCCCGGTATGTGGGTCCGCCCATGTGAGGACCTGTGCCCTGATGTCTGTCAGTTCCAACAGTGAACAGGAAAGTGCCTGGCCCAGTGCTGGAGAACGCTGTACAAAGGCTGTGTTCAGTTCAGAGAACAATGAGGTCTCCAGAGTATATGGTGCCTGTGTCTGGGTGTCTTTGTGTTTGTCTGTCTATGAAATGTGTTGGGACCTCCTAAACCCCTAAACAGAAGTTCCCGTTTGATGGCAGGGGCCTGGGCTTGTGTTGTATTGTCCAGCGTCTGTATGGCCTGTGGGGGCGAGTTCTGTGCAGTTCGACAAAGAGTTCAGGGGAGGACAGACGGTCACGGACAAAAATAGCCTATGTATCCCTTTCACTGAGTTAAACCTAGGGTTAAAAACAGAGTCAGGGATCAATGCAAAGCTCAGGGCAGACCGGGTATCGGCCCAGCCTGTGGAGGGTCTAGCTGTGGAGGCTGACAGGATAGGTAGAGAGAAAAGAGCGAGGTTGGAAGCTGGTAGAAAAGGAAGTCCTGAGAGGGAGCACCCATTGAATCCAGAGACTTATTGAGCTCCAATTCGTGCCTAAGAGAGACTCTGGGCCCAGAGCAGAAAGTTACCGGAGCCCTGGGATCTGCCCTAGACAGGTTTACAGGAGGCAGAACTTGGCAGGGGAGGGAAGCTGGAGCTCGGTGAGTCACATTCTCCCCCTACCCCTCCCGGTCCCACGCCTCCCCCTCTCTCTCCCATGCCTATCCTTCTACCCCCGCCCCACGCCTACCACCCCCTCACCCCCTGTTTCCACCTGCAGGATCAGCGATGGTACCCTTGAGGGCCCTGTGTCTGGCTTGGGCGCTGCTAGGAGCAGCCGCAGCGTGCCCAGAGCCCTGCGCCTGCGTGGACAAATACGCGCACCAGTTCGCCGACTGCGCCTACAAGGAGCTGCGCGAGGTGCCAGAAGGACTGCCGGCCAACGTGACCACGCTCAGTCTGTCGGCGAACAAGATCGCCGTACTGCGGCGCGGGGCTTTCGCCGACGTCACGCAGGTCACCTCGTTGTGGTTGGCGCACAATGAGGTGCGCACGGTGGAACCCGGCTCGCTGGCCGTGCTGAGCCAGCTCAAGAACCTCGACCTAAGCCACAACCTCATATCCAGCTTCCCATGGAGCGACCTGCGTAACCTGAGCGCGCTACAGCTGCTCAAGATGAACCACAACCGCCTGGGCTCGTTGCCCCGGGACGCACTCGGTGCGCTGCCTGATCTGCGCTCCCTGCGCATCAACAACAACCGGCTTCGCACACTGGCTCCTGGCACCTTCGACACGCTAAGCGCGCTGTCGCATCTGCAACTCTACCACAACCCCTTCCACTGCAGTTGCAGTCTTGTGTGGCTGCAGGCCTGGGCCGCGAGCACCCGGGTCTCCTTACCCGAGCCCGACTCCATCGCGTGCGCCTCGCCTCCTGCGCTGCAGGGCGTGCCGGTGCACCGCCTGCCCGCCCTGTCCTGTGTACCGCCCAGTGTGCATCTGAGTATGGAGCCGCCGCCCGAGGCGCCGGGCAGCCCCCTGCCCTCCGGCCTGACGCTCGTGATACACTGCGTCGCCGAAGGACACCCCACGCCCCGCCTGCAATGGCAACTTCAGATCCCAGGTGGCACCGTAATGCTAGCCCCGCTGGTCCTGAGCGGGGAGGACGGCGGGGACGGGGCGGAAGACGGGGAGGGGGAAGGAGATGGGGACGGGCCAACGCAGACAGAGGCCCCAACCCCGACTCCAGCACACGCCTGGCCGGCTCCCCCAGCCACCCCGCGCTTCCTAGCCCTCACCAATGGCTCCCTGTTGGTGCCCTTCCTGAGTGCCAAGGAGGCAGGGGTCTACACCTGCCGTGCCCACAACGAGCTGGGTGCCAACTCCACGTCGGTACGCGTGGCAGTGGCAGCTGCCGGCCCCCCAAAGCACGCTCCTGGCGCAGGGGGAGACCCTGATAGGCAGGCTCCAACCTCTGAGCGTAAGTCCACAGCTAAAACCCGGGGCAACAGCGTCCTAACGTCCAAGCCCGAAGGAAAAATCAAAGGCCAAGACATGGGCCGGATTAGCGTATTCGGGGATTCAGAGATGGGGCCGGAGCAAGAGGAGGCGGAGGAGGCAGGTGAGGGTGAAGAAGTGGAAGACCAGGTCCCCGCCGACCCAATGGAGGAGCAGCGCTGTGGCCACGGGGACCTCTCGCAGTACGTGTCCAACCACGCCTTCAACCAGAGCGCCGAGCTCAAGCCTCACGTTTTCGAGCTGGGCGTCATCGCGCTGGACGTGGCGGAGCGGGAGGCGCGGGTGCAGCTGACGCCCCTGGCTGCTCGCTGGGGCCCGGGGCCCGGGGGCTCTGCGGGAGGAGGGCGACCCGGGCGGCGGCCACTGCGCCTGCTCTATCTGTGCCCGGCGGGGGGCGGCGCAGCAGTGCAGTGGTCGCGGGTCGAGGAGGGCGTCAACGCCTACTGGTTCCGTGGCCTGCGGCCCGGCACCAACTACTCCGTGTGCCTGGCGCTGGCAGGCGAGGCCTGCCACGTGCAAGTGGTGTTCGCCACCAAGAAAGAGCTGCCCTCGCTGCTGGTGATCGTGGCGGTCAGCGTGTTCCTCCTGGTGCTGGCCACCGTGCCCCTGCTGGGCGCCGCCTGCTGCCATCTGCTGGCCAAACACCCGGGCAAGCCCTACCGCCTTATCCTGAGGCCGCAGGCCCCCGACCCCATGGAGAAGCGCATCGCCGCCGACTTCGACCCGCGCGCCTCCTACCTCGAGTCCGAGAAAAGCTACCCAGCGGGTGGCGAGGCGGGCGGGGAGGAGCCGGAAGAAGCCCCCGGGGAGGGCCTCGACGAAGACGCGGAGCAGGGGGACCCCAGTGGGGACCTGCAGAGAGAGGAGAGCCTGGCGGCTTGCTCGCTGGTGGAATCCCAGTCCAAGGCCAACCAAGAGGAGTTTGAGGCGGGCTCCGAGTACAGTGACCGGCTGCCCCTGGGTGCCGAAGCGGTCGACATCGCCCAGGAGATTAACGGCAACTACAGGCAGACGGCGGGCTGAACCCCCAGCCTACCTGGCAGCCCATCCCCGTCCCCGACCTCGGGTATCTGGGAGCAGAGGCGTAGGGCTGTTAGGATTTATGCCCCAAGCCCACCTTCACTTACTCCACCCCCTTACCCTGACTACTGGGAGCGTCCAGTGGGGAGTGGGACGATTTCACCAGTCCCACCCACGACGGTCGTTGTCCCTGTGGGCTGAGTTCCCCTCCATGCAAGCACAGTTGCCCCCCGCTCCACCCGCCCTGTGTGAGACACCATCCGCTGACCGTGAGGCGAACTCCAAGCCTCTCCTTTCCCACTCCAATTATCTGCGCAATCCCGCCCCGGAGCCCACTTCACTGTGGGCTCGGAAGCCGAAGGAAATGGAAGAAGACGTTGGAAGTATCTGATGGTCATGCTGTGGCTCGCGGTCACCCCGGGACCCCCAGCAGACGTCCCTGGCGTGGAGCGCTATGGCGTCCCGCCTCAACCCCCTACTCTGCCCTTCCCGGGGCTGCGCATCCCAGCAGCCAGGATTGGGCGGCAATCCCGTTTCTAGTTTCAAAGCCCCCTCCTGACTGGAAACCAAACGCTTCTGTACTTTCAACGCTTCTCCTCTTCGGACCGGCTGGAGCCGAGCCGGGTGCCTGGGGCGCATTTCAGCGCCGCACTCCGATTTTCATATTTTCGTTGTGTTCCAAGACAGCGACTCTCCGGGTCTGGTGCTAACACTCCCTTCTTTGCCTCTGGGGAAAACTGTGTGTGTGTGCGCGTGTGTGTTTGTGTGTGTGTGTGTGTCTTGAGTTGGGGGGAATCCGTCTTTTTTCGCCCTCTCCCCTAACTTAAAGTGCCGGAGAACCACGCACCCCTTTTCCGAGGAGGGTGCGGCCTTGGTCCCGGGCCAATTTCGTTGTGGGGGACTTGGGGTTTCCGGAGACTCGACAGCTCCGCTTCCGCTGCTGCTCGCGGCCTGGACCTCAGCTCGAGAAGGGCCGGGGAGCCCAGGAAACCTGCTCTGGCTTCCTGGATCAGGTCTCCCGTGAGGGGCTAGTGCTCCAGTTCGCACAAAGCCTGCGCCTGACTACGGCGGGGTCCGGATGAAGAAAAGCCACGGATGCTCGCGCCTCCCCGCCCGCCCCTCCTTTCTTCGAGAATAGTGTTTGCCCGGCTGTAGTCCTAGACGAGAGTGCCCTGTAGGAGAAAAGTCTGTGTCCCTTAAAAGTGTGTCAAGTATAGTGTTGGGAGGCGGGCGGGAGGGAGGGCGGGGAGAGGGGACGCGGCGCGGCAACTGGGGCGGTGGTCTTTTTTTTTCGTTCTTCTTGCAGAAAAGCCTAGGGGTTGGGGCGGGGGGTTAGGGGCATCGGTATGGACACCTGGGAGGGCATGTGATGTTGATGTGGGCTGAGGTATGTACCCTCAGGATTGGAAGCATACTGATTTTAGTCCTAGAAACGGGGCTTCTTGGGTGGGAAACAGGAGAGAAGAGGGATGAAAAGTGACACTCCTGTCCAGCTTACAGTGCTGGGATTGGGCTGGTGTGTTTCAGCTGAATGTCCTCCCACCTCCTCAGGTGGTGGTGGTGGCGGGGGTGAGGGGGTCGCAGGGTAGGAAGGGGGTGGAAGAGAAAAGGAATAGAAAAGAGTGGGGCCAGTGAAGAGTCCATCCCTACGCTCCCTACTTCTCGCTTCCAGTCTATCTCATCCCGCACCCTCTCTGTGGGTATCAGGTCTTCCTAACTGGATCAGGCCGGTCTGGAGACCAGGCCCAGGTCCAGACATCCAGCATCCTGTCCCAGCTGGGACACTTCCCGGGGCCAGAGCCCAGGCCAGCAAAGCTGTCTCTGAGAAAGATTCCCCTCTGAGGGCCACAACCCTAAGCCCCGCCACTGTAGTCCACACCACTGTCAGGGACATAGCTCAGAAGTATAATCTTTTAGGAAGCGGGCTGCTTTGTTCTACCTGCAAATGCTGCTTTTGAGCAGAGGGCAGGGAGTGGCCCGATTTCTATGGTTCGTGAATCCAACCACACGGTTGCATTTGGACACAGGCCCGGCTGATGAGTGCTTATCGATGTCAATCCCACACAATCCTCTCGTTGTGGGAGGGCAGGCTCCGAGGGCGAAGGGCTCCTTCTTGTCCCCTCTGTTCTAAGGATTGAGAACCCTCCTGGAGAACTCCTAAGATCCTGTGTGCCCCTAAGAGATTGTGCAGAGTTGCTGAGAGTCCTGCCCTTCTTTGTCCCAGGCCAAGCTTCCTAATGAACACACACTGCTCAGGTGGGCCTCATGCCCCCTGGGTGGGGCCAGGCCCAAAGGCTTGGCCCACAGGACAGGAATGGGTGGGTGCTGAAGGGTGCTATGACACTCTGTCCACCGCCCATTGAGACAGCAGCCTCTCAGGAACTCTGCACTTTCTATCCGAATATTTGGACCATACATAGAACGGTCCCCAGCCTCCAGCCCTCCTTCCTGTCTCTTTTTATATTTTATTCTTTCATTTTCTCCCCCTCTCTCCTCTGATTTTTTTGTTTTTTTCTTTCCTGCCTTTCCCCTTTTTCTTCCACAAGAATGTCGTAAAATCCCAGAATGGGAAGGGACCCTGAAGACTTACTAATTCAACTAGCCCCTCTGAGATTCGATGCTTTTCTACACTGTCTCTATCAGGCAGTTGTGCTCAGACTAAATGGGAACTCACTGTTTACTCCCTCTCGCTTAAGAACGGGTGTTGAGCAGTTTAAAATGTCTGTCCTCCACATTTCCAGCCCCCAAGCCTGACACTGCTTTGACACATGCTCTGTGAAAACTACAGAGGTGTGGAGGTGAGAGCCCTGCCTCCATCCCTCGCATCAGGGCTCCACAGCTTCTCCTGCAAAGCACATTTGAGAGCCTCTACTGTATGCTTTGGGTGCTGTGCTAGCCTGCTAGCTCTAGCGCATTTTGTCATAAAGCTTGTTTGGGTGGGAGTTGGTGTGTAATGGGTTGAAGAGACAGACAGAGAGAGAGAATCTAAGTGTGTATGAGGGGACCTGGAATATGGTCAGAGAATGCAGGATGACAGCAGTAGCCTTGGAACTCAGAGCAATTTATCAGGAGCAGTAATTCTTTGAGCTACAGAAACCAGATGCCCAGGATGTGGCCTTGAATCAGATCGGAAAACTGTCTGCAGAAAGGTGATTTGAAAGGAGTGCCCCCTCCCCACCGCCCAGCATCTCCTAAAGATCAGCTGGAATGAAAACCATCCTGAAGATCATTAGAGAAAGTCCATTAATACAAAAGGACAAAAGGAGGCAGGGCTTCTTTGAGGAAGTAGCAGCTGGTGCAGGGTCCTCAGCGTCCTGATCTCCAGTCTGGAATGCAACCCCCACCACCCCCATGACACCTGAATAACATCCTCAACTAAAGCTAACATCTCTGAAGATTACCTGAGTCAGTACATGTTTGAATTGCTATTCCCTGGTGGTGATGCTAACCTTGGATTTCTTTCTGGGGTATCAGGGTGATGCATTTTGGTACATAAAGGAAAGGGGATGGATGGCATCTTGCTATGGCTGCCTTGCCCCAGATTTTTTTTTTTTTAAACGTAAGTTCTCTAAACTCTACTTTCTTTTTTGAGGATTTTTCTGAAGGAGTTTTTTTTTTTTTTTTTTTTTTATTGTATTTAACTGTCAGGTCTTAGTCATGGCAAGGGGCTTAGTTGCTCCATGGCACATGGGATCTTAGTTCCTGCCCAGGAATCAAACCCACATCCCCTGCATTGCAGGGCACTTCACAGGGAAAGAGGGACCTTCTGTCTGCACAAAAGAAGGCATCATCTATAAAGAAAGAACCATGACTGCAAGAGCATAAGCAAAATAAACTTCTAGGGATTATATGTGTTCTCTGTTGAAAAGGCAAGCTCAGATACTAGGATATAAGAAAGGCCCTAGGCAGAGGCCATAAATTGCCAAGTTTGACCTAACAAATACCTTTACCTTGTAAATCTCCAACATGAAGACAATGACAAGAGCAATTCTGGGAAATTGAAGATGGAACAACCAAAGCCACTTCAGTTGTAATGTGTCAATTAATTGATTGTATTTACAACACACCCACCGACCCATATGTGCTCAATGACAAGCTTTTGCCTTAGGACTCAATAGAGAATAACATTACATTGAAAATGAAAGATCTGCTGTGACTGGCATACAAAAGAGATTGAATTATAAAATGTCTTACAATATTAGCATTTATTTCAAAATATGGCCAGTGTTCCTAATAAGACTTGATGTGGATTAAAAAAAAAAAAGCCATCCAAAGACCCCATGATGGGTAGACTTGTTGGTTTAAATTAGTGGGAAAGATTTTGTATCATCTGTTGGTTGAATAAGCAATTTAGGTAATTTGAAGATGGTATGATTTTTTAAATTGTGCTAATTGCATATGCTTTGTCTGGACATGTGAATGTAAGTTCAATAATTAAGTTCAAGTCCACATGGAATAAGGAGAATGAAAGTGTTTATATTTTTATCAACTGTTTGCTGCTTAAACATTTCCCCTTGTGTATTATGAGTTAATTTGGTTTTGGCAAATTAGACGCATTTTCTCTGAGCAACACTCTAGCAAACTGGTCCTTAAATTGAGTCTAAAAGCCATTCAAGGCATCCAACCATTTGTGAGAAAAACTGCCACAATCATAGAGATCAGAGAGAAACTTCATAAGAATTGATCAGTGTTGAAATGGAGAAAAGAATGGGAATGGAGAATTAATTGCCAATGCTTTGTAATAAAAGTGGACTATCATGTATTAAAACTGGCTGAAAATGCTATTGGTCATCAAATGTTAATAAAAATATTAATAATACCAATACTAGCTAAGATTTATGGAGCTACTATATTTAAGGCACATGCTATAGAACTTGCAAGCCTTATTTTATTAATCCTTACAATAATCCTGTGAGATGATATTATTTCCATTTATAGACAGAGACCAAAGTGCAGAGAGGGTTAGTCCTTTGCTGAAGGTCACATAGCTGTTACTTGCAGAGTTAAGTGAGGTTTGTTCTTTGATTATCTGACTCCAACATCAGAACTCTAAGACACCAAGCTAAACCTCCTCCCAATACCTATATAGATCAGTTTAAGCAAAGGGTAATGTATTTTACATAGTGTTGCCAAATTTGCTTCTAATTATGGAATTTATCTAGAAAAAGGATTTCTCTTCCTGTCTCTTATTTCTCAAACTAACATCGCCCACCCCCCGCACCCACACCACAATTAAAGATAGGCATGATTTAATACATATGGTTATAGCCACATTGGGACAAATCTTTGACAGTATTCTAAAGGTAAAGATACAAAGACCTTATGATACAGCAATTTCACTCTCGGGCAAATATCCAATAGAAACGAACGCTTCTGTCCATCAAAAGACAAGCGAGACTTTTGATAGACATAAGCACAAGGATGTTCATACTGGCTTTATTTGTAATAGCCCCAAATTAGAAATAACCCAAACGCTCACCAACAGTAGAATGGGGGGTGCCAGGACTGCGGTATATTCATACAATGGGATACCACACAACCACGAAAAAGAACAAAGCTACAATTACACACAACAGCATGGATGTCATAACGTTGAGTGAAAGAAGAATATGTAATGTGTGATTTCATTTACATGAAGGTCAAACATGTGTCAAACTAGTTTTTGGTGAAAGAAGTCAGAATAGTGTTGAAAGGGACTGACTAGGAGTGGGAGCGGTCAAAGGAGTATTCTGAATTGTGAGAAAGTGTTTCACATCTGGATCCAGGCAGTGGTTTTCTTTTTCTTTATTTTGGCTGCTCCGTGAGGCTTGTGGGATCTTAGTTCCCTGACCAGGGATCAAACCTGGGCCCTCAGCAGTGAGAGCCTGAAGTCTAATCACTGGACTGTGAGGGAATTCCCTCGGCGGTGGCTTCATATCTGGAGATAGGTGGTAGTTTCATGGGCCTGTGCATATGTCAAAATTCATCAAGCTATAAACTTGAAATTTGTGCACTTTATTGTATTCGTTATACTCTGATTTTTAAAACTGGAAAAATAACCCTTGGAAACAAAGCAACAAAATAATATGTACTCATTATGTTAGAACTGCCCTGACCAAAGCAGCAGCCACTAGACACATGTGGTTATTTAGATTTAATTTTAATTAATTAAAATGAAATGAAAAATTCAGTCTTCCATCAAATTTCACAGTTCCTAACCACATTTCAAGTGCCCAATAGCCACACATGGCTAGCGATTTCTGTATATCGAGTAGCAGAGACAGAGAACATTTCCATCCTCATGGAAAATTCTGTTGGTAGTGTTTCAACAGAAAATTGAAAAATGCTGAAATATATAGAAACTTCCCTGGTGATCCAGTGGTTAAGAATTAGCCTTGCAATTCAGGGGATGCCGGTTTGATCCCTAGTCAGAGAACTAAGATCCCACATACCCCAGGGCAGCTAAGCCCCTGAGCCACAGGTATTGAGTCCATGCACCTCACCAAAGGGAAAGATCCCATGTGCTGCAATGGAGACCTGAGACAGCCAAATAAATATTTTTTTTTAAGTATATAGAAAAATAACAGTATTCATAGTACCGCATCCAACAAAAACCATAGTTAACATTTTGTATGCCTTCCAGGCTTGCTCTAAAAGAAGGTTTTATGAAACTTACATGAAACTTTTTGAAATTACATGAGTGATGTATGAATGCATTCTCATCCTAAAATAATTCAATGCTGATTAACTGAAACTCCCCTTGACCATTAGCTGCAATCCCAGAGTTCTCTCCAGTGATAATCACTCTTATTGGGGGTAGCGTGTAGCTTTTCACACCCTTTTTGCATGCTTCTATAAACATGTATGTATCTGTATGGGCGCGAGTGGTAAAGAACCCACTTGCCAATGCAGGAAACATGAGACTCAGGTTCCATCTCTGGGTTAGGAAGATCCCCTGGAGGAAGGCATGGCAACCCACTCCAGTATTCTTGCCTGAAGAACCCCATGGACAGAGGAGCCTTGTGGTCTATAGTCCATGGGGTCGCAAAGAGTCAGACACAACTGAAGCACCCTAGCAGGCACACATGCTTGTATCTGTATGAAAATATAAGCAGTGTCATTAACACCACCCCAGCTCAGGGAGCTTCCCTCTGGTTCAGTTCAGTCTCTTCCAGTGCATGTAAAGGATATTATCTCCACCATCCACACCCCACCAGGGGTCAAGGGCTCCACTCCCTTCCTCTTGAGCTACTGTGATCCTGAGGTTTCGTAAGAACAAATGTCACGGGGCAAGTCAGACAGGGGCCCAAGCACGGTCTCAGCCCAGAGGTGCTTCTCCTATTGGATGCTCCCAGGACAAAGAGCTGGCGATAAATCAGGCAGAGTGTTACTCCACACTGACTGTACGGAGAGCTAGCCTGTGGCCCAGGGCCAGCCTGATTGATGGTGGTGCTTGCTAGGGTAAAGCCTGGGAGGTCTGCAGGCAGGACTCTGCTCCCACTGGGGGGCCTCACACAAAGGTCTTTTGCTATTATCACACCACGATGGAGCATGGAACTCTTTTGTGAGGCTGCCCAGGATCGCATTAATACCAACATAATAATTTTCTTTCCGAGCTGCACTGCAAGGATTGTGGCACAGACTCCCTCTGACTCAGACCAGTGCAACTCTCGGTGTTTACCTTTCGAGTTCTGTTTTAATTCATTAAATTTTAAATTTTCTTGATTTTAATATATGCATCTATAGCTATTAATGTCCCCCTAAGTGACACTTTAACAACATCTCCCGAGTTTTGATAGAGAGTGTTTGCATTGTCACTTAGTTTTAAATATTTTATTTCCATGAGATTTGTTGACTAGTGAATTATTTAGACATATACTTTTAAATTTCCAAATGTATGCATTTTCCCCTGCCACTTTTGTGTTTATTACTAATAGTTGTATTCAAAGAATAAGGACTGTACAATGTTGGTTAATTGATTATTAAAACTTGCTCTGAGGAATAGTATGTAATAAATTCAGGTAAATGTTTATATATATTTAAAAGAATGTTTATTATTGAATTGTTGAGTTCATGTTTATATGATATGTTCATTAGATCAATTTGTTAATTTTATTATTTACATCTTCTATTTCTTTGCCAGTTTTTTGGTCTGCTTGCTGTATTAATTTCTGAGAAAGATATATTAAAATCTCCTTCTATGATTGTGGATTTATCCATTTTTCCTTGTATTTTGCTTATTTTGCATTGTGTATTTTTGAGACAATGTCATAAGATTCATTCTTTCTCAGTTAGATTTTTATCAAAGTATAACATACATACAGAAAAATATTTTCACAAACAGAAATCATGTATACCATCATTCATATCAACAAAAAGAAAATTATCAGCATCCACAGCCTCCCTGTACTCTCTTCCAGTCACTCCCCTGCCCCCACTATCCTAACTTGTAACATCACAGACTAGTTTTGCCTCTATGTACAGTATGTCTCAGAGTGATTCATCCAGGTCATTGCATATAGTTCATTCACTCTCACTGTTGTATAGTGTTCCAGCATGTAAAAATACCACAATTCATTTATTCATACTACTGCTGATGGACTTTTATGCTGTTTGCAGCATGGGACTATTAGAAATAATTCTGTTATATACATTCCTGTATATGTCTTTGGGGAATTGATACATTTTTGTAGGAGTAGAATTGCAAGACGGAGAAGGCAATTTCCCATGGATGGAGGAGCCTGGTAGGCTGCAGTCCATGGGGTCGCGAAGAGTCGGACACGACTGAGCACCTTCCCTTTCACTTTTCACTTTCATGCATTGGAGAAGGAAATGACAACCCACTCCAGTGTTCTTGCCTGGAGAATCCCAGGGAGGAGGGAGCCTGGTGGGCTGCCATCTATGGGGTCGCACAGAGTCGGACACGACTGAAGTGACTTAGCAGCAGCAGCAGCAGAATTGCAAGACAATACAGTGTGCATACACAGCATCAGTAGATACCTCCAAACAGGTTTTCAATATGTACCAATTCACACTTGTACCAGTAATGAGTCTTCATCAGCACTCAGCACTGTCTGCTTTGGTTTTAAACATTCTGTTAGGTATGTAGCAGCATTGCACTGTGGTTATAATTGGCATTTCACTCATAAGATGGACATTGTTCTTTACTGTTCATTTGGATATTTATGGATATTTATATATATGTATTTGGCTTCACTGAGTCTTAGTTGCAGCACATGAACTCTTAGTTGAAGCATATAGGATCTAATAATACCCTGACCATTGATAGAAGTGGAGTCCCCTGTATTGAGAACATGGAGTCTTAGTCACTGAACCACCAGAGAATTCCTAGATATCCTCTTAAGTAAAATGTCTTTTGCTCATTCTTCTATTGGGTTGTCCAGCCTTTTCTTTCCAATTCCTAGAGTTTTTAATATATTCTGGGTAGGACTCCCCTGTATTTAAAATGTCCTCTCCCTGTTTATGTCTTCTATTTCCATTCTTTGTGTGTTGGGGGGGTGGATGGGGGGGCAGATGGGTGGGTCTGTGCTTTAATGAAAAGTTGTTCTTAATTTTTGTTGTTCTTATTTAGTTGCTAAGTCGTGTCTGACTCTATTGCAACCCCATGTACTGTAGCCTGGCTCCTCTGTCCATGGGATTTCCCAGGCAAGAATATTGGAATGGGTTGCCATTTTACCATTTCTTTCTCCAGGCGATCTTCCCAACCCAGGGACTGAACCCATGTTTCCTGCTTGGCAGGCAAATTCTTTACCAATTCTTAATTTTAATGTATTCCAGTTTATTTATTTTTTTCTCTATGGTTAGAACTTTTTTGGAATTTAAGAAATCTTTGCCTATCCCAGGGTAAAATATTCTCTTATGTTTTCTTCTAAAAGCATTTTTTTTTTTTTTGCCTTTACATTTAGATCTACAAGCCATCTGGAAGTTATTTTTGTGTATGGAGTAAGGTGAGGTCAAGATTCATGTTTTTCTAGATGGATAACCAGGTGATTGCACATCTTTTATTGAAAAGATCTTCTTCCCCCGCCCCCCAGCCCCCAGTTTAAGGCTTTGGCACCTTTATCATTGGTTCAGTTCAGTTCAGTCGCTCAGTCGTGTCTGACTCTTTGCGACCCCATGAATCGCAGCACGCCAGGCCTCCCTGTCCATCACCAACTCCCAGAGTTCACTCAGACTCACATCCATCGAGTCCGTGATGCCATCCAGCCATCTCATCCTCGGTTGTCCCCTTCTCCTCCTGCCCCCAATCCCTCCCAGCATCAGAGTCTTTTCCAATGAGTCAACTCTTATCATTGGTTAGGAGACCATATATGTGTGCATTTTTTTTCCTGGACTCTCTGATCCTACTTTGGTCATCATTTCTCTTTTTGTGTCTCTTTTCTATGTCTTTCTTCTATTTTTAAGGATCTTTGTGATCATGCTGAGTCCACCCAGATAATCCAGGATAATCTCCTCACTTTAAATCAGCTGATTAACTATTTTAATTCCATGTGCAACCTCAATTCTCCTTTGCCACCAAACCTGAAATACTCAGAGGCTCTAGGGATTAGGATATGTACATCTTTGTTGTCGTTCAGTCGCTAAGTCATGTCCAACTCTTTGCAACCCCATGAACTGCAGCACGCCAAGCTTCCCTATCGCTCACTGTCTCCCAGAGTTTGCTCAAACTCATGTCTTTCCCAGCTTCAGGGTCTTTTCCAGTGGGTCAGCTCTTTGCATCAGGTGGCCAAAGTATTGGAGCTTCTGCTTCAGCAACTGTCCTTCCAATGAATATATCTTTGGAGGTCCATTATTCTTCCTACTGAAATGAGTGATTCAGTTTTTCTACATCCTCACAAACATTTGGTGTTTTCACTATTTTTTATTTTAGTAATTCTGGTATGTGTATGGTGATACCTCATTGTGTGGTTTTAATTTGCAGTTCCCTAGTGGGCAATGGCACCCCACTCCAGTACTCTTGCCTGGAAAATCCCATGGACAGAGGAGCCTGGTAGGCTGCAGTCCATAGGGTTGCGAAGAGTCAGACACGACTGAGCGACCACTTTCACTTTTCACTTTCATGCATTGGAGAAAGAAATGGCAATCTACTCCAGTGTTCTTGCCTGGAGAATCCCAGGGATGGGGGAGCCTGGTGGGTTGCCATCTATGGGGTTGCATAGAGTTGGACACGAGGGAAGCGACTTAGCAGCAGCAGCAGTGGGGAATGATGTTGAATATGTTTTCATGTGTTTACATGCCATTTACACATCCTTCTCAGCAAAATGTCTGTTCATATCTTTTGTTGATTTCCTAATTAGATTGTTTGGAATTTTTTGCTATGGAATTTTGAAATTTCTTTGTATATTCCAGATACTAGTCCTCTGTTGGATATGTGGTTTGCAAGTATTTTCTCCCACACCGTAGTTTTTCTTATTGTTCTCTTAAGAGTTTTCATATACCAAATATTTTTAATTCAGATGAGGTCAAATTTAACAGTCTTTCCTTTTGTGAATTGTGATTTTGCGGTCAAGTTGAAGAACCCTGCCAAACCTAAAAGAAGATTTTCTTTTATATTTTTCTCCAAAGTTCTACAGTTATAGGTTTTATATTTACATCTATGATCTGTTTTAAGTTAATTTTTGTATAAAGTGTGAGTTTGGGCAGATTGCCTGTGAATTTCTTCAACACCATCAGTTAAAATTTCCTCCAGCAAATTGCTTTTGCATATTTGTTAAAAAAATAGTTGGGTGTATTGGAATGGGTCTATTTCTGGGTTCTCTATTGTCTTCCGTTGATCTATGTGTCTATCCCTCCACATGCTGATACCATAATGTATGGATTATTGACTGAATATCATGTAGAATGATTCCTTCCATTTTACTTTTCCTTGTCACGATTGTTTTAGTTATTCTAGGAACTGTTCCTTTCCATGAAATTTTTACAATAGGCTTGTCTATGTTATTAAAAGAAAACAAAAACCTCACTGGGATTTTTATAGGAATTGTATTAAACTTATGGACATCTTTACTATATCAAGTCTTTGAATCCATGAACATGATATGTCTCTCTGTTTGTGTAGGCTGTGTTTGATTTCTTTCATGACCATTTTGTAATTTTCAGCATGGGGATTCTGTACATACGTTAATAAATGTATACAGAAGTATTTCATTTTCTTTGGGGTTTCTGTTAAAGGTGCTGTGTTTTTAATTTTGGCTTGCAACATGTGCATTATCAGGATATAAAAATGTGATGGGACTTTGCTGGTGGCTCAGTGACAAAGAATCGACCTGCCAAGGCAGGAGACACGGATTTGATCCCTGGTCTTCGATGATCCCACACGCTGAGGGGCAAATAAGTCAGTTCCCCACAACAGCTGAAGCCCGTGCACCCTAGGGCACATGCTCCACGGCAAGAGAAGCCACCACAATAAGAAGCCCGAGCACCGCAGCTGGAGAGCAGTCTCCACCTGCACAGTAGAGAAAGCCCGTGTGTGGCAACAAAGACCCAGCACAACAAAAATAAATTAATTACTTAAATTATTTTTGATTTGTGTATGTCAGCCTTATACTCTGCAACCCTGTTGAGCTCACTAAGAACTTTTTTTTTTAATTCCTTGGAATTTAATAGGCAGATATTTTAATGTTATTTTTATAGCCAAGTCTTATATTTATTTATCTGCATGATCAAGTCCTCATTATCGCTCCTAATGTTGTTTATTTATGTCTCTTCTTTTTACTTGATTCCCAAATTGTGGACTTTTAAAAAGAGCAAATAGCTTTTGTTTTTGTTAATCAACTTTACTATTTTTTTTCTTTAATTCATTATTTTCTGATTTTTTTTTTCTTTAGTATAAACTGAGTCTTTATTTCAATGGTGTAAGTTAAGGTGTCTACCATGGTACCTACTAGCCACATGTGATTACTTCAATTTAAGCTAATTAAAATTAAGTTAAGTCGCTCAGTCGTGTCCAACTCTTTGGGATCCCGTGGACTGTAGCCCACCAGGCTCCTCTGTCCATGGGATTCTCCAAGAGTGGGTTGCCATCTGATTTTTATCTTTACCAATTTTTCTACTTTCCTTGGGCTTATTTTTCTGAAAAAATTTTGCTTTTGAGTAAATTCCTTGAAGGTTATAAATTCTTTGCATATAAATCCCACAAGTTTTCTATGTCATGCTTTTGTTCTTATAAAAAGTCTGTGTTTCATTATGGGATTATGAAAAAACTTCTGGAGATGGATAGTGGTGCGAGTTGCATGAAAGTATGAATGAACTTAATGTCACTGAGTTGTACACTTTAAAATGGTTGAAATTTTAGATTGTATATATATCTGACCACAGTAAAAAAAAAAAAAAAAAAATTTGTAATTGCAGTTTGAATTTCCTCTTTAACTTGAGAGTTTTCCTAAGTGCATTTTAAATTTCTCAATTTTTGTTTTGTGGTTGTTGTTGCTGTTGTGTCTTTTGGCCATTTTTTTTTAACCCTAATTTTATTAAATGTGGTTTGTGAAGGTATCAGGTATGCTTTGCTATTTGAACTTTATTGATTCCATTTGTGGCCTAAGAAAGTTTAATTTAGGAAGAACACTTACTGTGTTCTTGATGAAAATATGTACTTTCCCATTATTGGGTAAAATATTTTAGGAAAATTTTCCATCTAGCTACTTAATTATTATCAAACCATCTGTATTCTTACTTATTTGCTGTCTGATCTCATCTGGTGAAAGATGTGTTAAAAATCTGCCACTCTGTAGATTTTTCTCATTATACTTCTGTCAAAGCTGTGTTAGTAGATGCATACATGTTTATGCCCATTGTATCTTCCTGATGGACTATACCATCTATTAATATGAAATAGACTCCCTTTTTAAGGTGGGTTGCTTTGAATTTTATTTTTGTCTGATGTTAATATTGCAACTCCTACTTTTAAAACAGTGTACACCTAGGACTTCTCTGGTGGTCCAGTGGTTAAGAATCCTCCTGCAAATGGGGACATGGGTTTAATCTCTGGTCTGGGAAGAATCCTCATGCCTCAGGGCAACTACAGCTTACAGGCCACAACTACTGAGCCCAAGCGCTGTAACTACTGAAGCCTGAGTGCCTAGAGCCTGTGCTCGGCAACAAGAGAAGCCACTGCAATGAGAAGCCTGCCCACCACAACTAGGCAACAGTTCCCACTGCCACAAGCGGAGAAAGCCCGTGTGCAGCCAGGAAGACCCAGTGCAGCCAAAAATAAAGAAATAAATAATTGTAATACAAAATAATCAAAATGCATATACCTAATGTATGACTCTGATGCTGGGAGGGATTGGGGGCAGGAGGAGAAGGGGACGACCGAGGATGAGATGGCTGGATGGCATCACTGTCTCGATGGATGTGAGTCTGAGTGAACTCCGAGAGATGGTGATGAACAGGGAGGCCTGGCGTGCTGCGATTCATGGGGTCGCAAAGAGTCGGACACGACTGAGCGACTGAACTGAACTGAATGTATGTTTTTCTATTATTAAAATTAATTTTCAAAGAAATAATTCTCTAAGGCTTATGAAGAAAAATAGTCCTGATTTCAATTCTCTAAGGCAAACACTTTCAACTTTTTCAGCTACTTCTTCCAACATTTCCCACTGTATTAAAAAAATACTTTTGTGTTATTTCTTTCAATTTTGTGTATTACCTATTGACTTTCTACGGAAGTTGAAAAATTAGCTCTCTTACATACCCTCTCTCAACCTCCTCTATCTTCCGATATGATTAAATTATTATTTTTGCTAAAATCAACGTTCAGTGTTTACATTATGATAATTACCCAGACATTATTCACAGCTGGTTCCTGTAACTAATTAAGCTTCTATTTCTTTTCTTGTAGAACCTTTTGTTCTCTCTGGAACTGATAATTACCTTGGTTGTTTGGTGGGGGGTTTTTTTTGTTGTTTATTTTTTGTTTGTTTCTATTACTCTGCCAGTGCAGGAGACGCAGAAGAACTCGGGTTTTATTCCTCAGTCAGGAAGATCCCCTGGAGGAAGACATAGTACCCCACTCCAATATTCTTGCCTGGAAAATTCCACGGACAGAGGAGCCTGGCAGACTACAGTCCAAGGGGTCGCAGAGTCAGACATGTCTTAGCAACTGAGCACACCCTAAAACTTATTGCAGAAATATACGTTTTCTCTCAAAGTGAAGTCGCTCAGTCATGTCCGACTCTTTGCGGCCCCGTGGACTGTAGCCCACCAAGCTCCGCTGTCCATGGGATTCTCCAGGCAAGAGTACCGGAGTGGGTTGCCATTTCCTTCTCCAGGGGATCTTCCCGACCCAGGGATCAAACCCAGGTCTCCCACATTGCGGGCAGATGCTTTAACCTCTGAGCCACCAGGGAAGCCCATGTACCCTTAAAAGTGAGTTACTTGTTCAGTTTCTTCTGTTTTCTTGGAGATATTCCTCTGAAGCTTTCCTTCCTTCTGCTCCCATCCAGGCCAGGCTGCTTGCTCCCTACACTTGCTGCACAGTTGCCATCCGGAGACTTCCCTGTACCATCATCCTCAAGTTTGCCCTGTCTGATGCTGGACCATCCCTTTCCTGGGTCTTTTTCTTCTTGGTATATTCCCTCTTTTTGATGGAGCACCTTCTCTAGAGAAGCAGGAGAGGATCCTGGTTTCATGGGGCCTAAGATATATAATTATACAAGATTAAATATGACAGAAAATACTTAGTGTGAGAAAAGAAATCACAACAATTTGCAATTTTTAAAAATGGTAACAAATACCACAAACAATACAAAATCTAGGAAATAAGTCTAACATTAAACTGTATGATATACCTCTGTAACAGTTTTCCTCCTGATATTTTAGTTGTGCCTCTGATGCCTTCTGTATTAGTTGAGGTTCAATCAGAAACCAATCTCACTAGAAGGAAAAATTTCTATCTATCCGTCAATCGTCTATTCATCCATCCATCTATGTATCTTTTAACTATCTATCCATACACCTATCATGTATCTATCCATCTATGTGTCTTATCTCTATCTATCTATAGATCTGTTAGAGGGCTTTGACTTTGCACATCATGGGAGCTGGTTAAGCAGACTGTATAAGGCTGTTGCCTTTGCATCTTCAGCTGGAGCCTGATGTCTGCAGGGCAGGGAGGGTGAAAAGGAAGCTGGATGTAAACTTCCATCCAGTTTATGGGGGATACCATCGACAAGCTGGCACCCCAGAGCATAAGCTGGGACCCATAAGGACTGACTGGAACTGTCTCCAACCTTGATGGTGTGGCTGTCCTTGGGGAGAAGCTGGTACCCTATCTCAAAGAGCTAAAAACACAGTTGACTCAGGAGTTGGAGAAGCTGAAGAGGCTCTAGGGGAAGGTGGCGCCCCGGCTGCTGCCCCAGACCAAGGATGTGAGCCAATTGGAAAGAAGCAGTATGTGTGAGCTACAAAGTAGCTGCTGCTTCTCTCCAGCTCTCTAAACATCCCTCCAAAGTGTTCCTTGTGGCCACCACAAATGGAGACATACAAGAAAGGGAGTTCTGGGAAACAGTTCAGCCTGGCCAAGTCAACTCCAAAGGCACCAGTGCTTCCTTAGTGGTAATGATTTTGTAACATTTTATACTCTCCATTGAGAGAATAAAACGGTAATACAGTCTTAATCATATAGTCAAAGCTATGGTTTTTCCAGTAGCCATGTATGGATGTGAGAGTTGGGCCATAAAGAAGGCTGAGCGCCAGTGAATTGATGCTTTTGAATTGTGGTGCTGGAGAAGACTCTTGAGAGTCCCTTGGACTGCAAACCAGTCAATCCTAAAGGAAATCAATCCTAAATATTCATTAGAAGGGCTTTTGCTGAAGCTGAAGCTCCAATACTTTGGCCACCTGATGTGAAGAGCCAACTTGTTGGAAAAGACCCTGATGCTGGGAAAGATTGAGGACAAGAAGCGAAGGGACAGCAGAGGCTGAGATGGTTGGATGGCATCACTGTTTCAATGGACATGAATTTCAACAAACTCCAGGAGACGGTGGAGGACAGAGGATCCTGGTGTGCTGCAATCCATAGGGTCACAAACAGTCTGACAGTGACTTAGCAACTGAACAATAATAACAGTCTTAACTGTAGCATGTTCAATCAAAATTTATTTCTAGTATTTCTAGTTGAGATTCATAAAGCATGCTACCTCACATAGTTGGACCTGAGATTTACAATACTATTATAGTTCTGTGTCCCACAGACATGGACTCTGATAAATTCCATTTCGTGTGGTTCTCACTCAAAAAGAAAAAAAAAAATGCCCTGACATTTAATCAATAATTTGGCTGGGTATGGAATTTTAAGTTTGAGATTATTTTCCCTTAGTATTTGGAAGTTATTGGTCTATTTTGCAATACTGAATATATTCCTGATAGGATTCACCATTGGCATTGACCAAGCTCCAGTGAGGACTGAACTCTTTCCTTACAATTTTGTACATCTGACGATGGGAGAAATTTCCTACAGACTAGCTTTTGGTTCCATGCATCTCAAACCTTGTTTTTTCTCTTCTGCCCACCTAGGTAATTGCCAGATGCCACAGAATATATTATGATTCAATATTTGGCCTTGCACCTTCCAGTCAGAGTGCCAGGTAAGTCAGGGCCAGGTAAGTCAGTGGGTGATGGAAGTATTCCCAAACATGATTTTTCTTTATTAATTTTTATTGGAGTACAATTGTTTACAATGTTGTGTTAGTTTCTGCTGTACAGCAAAGTGAATCAGCTTTACATATACCCCCCTCTTTTTTGGATTTTCTTCCCATTTAGGTCACCACAGAGCACTGAGTAAAGTTCTCCATGCTATACGGTAGATCATCTATTTTATACATAGTGTCAATAATATATACATGTCAATAGCAATCTCCCAGTTCTTCCCACCCCCAAACACCATTTTTACAATTAGATGTGAATAATCACAACTGCTTAAGAAAGTGACTTAAAAACCACATAAAAATATATAGGTCACTGTGAAAGGTTGCTGCTGTGAGCTGTGTGTTACCAGGATTTGTGACCTCCAGAGGAGAGGATTTCAATTTGGGATTAGAGACAAGGTTTGACTACTTGGAGATTTTTGTGTAGCAAAGTTTTATTAATGTATAATAGAGATAGGGAAAGCTTCTGACATAGATATCAGAAGGGGACAGAAAGAGTGCCCCCTTGCTAGTTTTTAGCAAGGCGTTTTATGTCTGTTAGAAAGCTGTTAATCAGGTAAGACAGACACCTCAAGACTGAGGGAATTGCACCAGGTCCCTCCCCCATAATATGCACTTTTGCGATAGGATGGCACAAGATGTGTCATTCCCCGGGCATAAAACAATTGACAGAAATCCTGGTGTGTTGAGCCATTATCAGCCCAAGGTTTGGGAAAAGAAAAAAAATTCGTTTTAGGCAGAACCATGTTGAAGAAAGGCAGATTCCGAGGCAAATACATAGTTTCAATAACACAGTTTAAGAAAAACATTTTCATAAGAAAAACGCATTGGTTAGCTCAAGGCAGAATCAAGTGTCCTCAACACAGAATTAAAGAAGCCTATTTTAATTTTGTGTAGAGAAGGAATAAAATGCCTGCCACTTGCAGTTTATTTCCTCAGGCTGCTTGGGGACCTCTGGCCTTCCTGACTGTTACCCTGTCAACTGAACCCACACTAGACATACTCCCAGCTCAATACATTCTTAATCTGATCCCAAATATCCCTGCAGTCACTGCTAACACCGGCCAGCAGCATGTTCTGGACTTGTGACCCCTTTGCTGGATAGGATGTGGCAGAAGTAACTGTGGTTTCTGAAACTGAGTCTTCAGAAGCCTTAAAGCTCCCTCTTTTGCCCCCTTGGAACCACCCAAACATCATGTTGTGACGAAGCCCCAGCCAACCTCCTGCAGGATGAGAGGCCACATAGAAGGGAGCTCAGGAACCCCACCGAAGCCATTACCAGCGGCCACGCACGGACTGCGGACATCCTGGGTTCTTCAGCCTCAGTCGAGCTGTCCAATGACATCAGCCACATCAGTGATCCCAGGCCCAGACCAGCAGAACTGCCCAGATGGCCAGCCCACAAGATGGTAAGAAGCATTTCTGTCTTTAACCACTATGTTTTGGAGTGGTTTGTCACGGGGCAGTAGATAACCTACTACATGTTAACCACACAATCACAAGTAACTAGATTTTTAAAAAACCCAGTTTGAATGCCCTCCTTTTCACTGATAACTGCTCACAATTTATTGTACTTAGTGATATGTTCATGTATGCGTGCGTGCTAAGTTGCTTCAGCTGTGTCCAACTCTTTGTGACCCTATGGACTGTAGACCACCAGGCACCTCTGTCCATGGGATTCTCCATGCAAAAATAATGGAGTGGATTGCCATACCCTCCTCCAGGGGATCTTCCTGACCCAGGGATTGAATCTGCGTCTCTTACATCTCCTGCTTTGGCAGCCAGGTTCTTTACCACTAGGGTCCACCTGGGAAGCCTGATACGTTCATATCTATTCCTAGCACCTTATTTTGAGTTTTCTCTCTACCACGCTTTTCTTTTTTTATTTTTGGCTTTCCCCCGCTTCCCATGTCTTGCCTTTTGTTAATTTGGTCACGTTTTATTTATTGTATTTTTCTTCTATGACTTAAAAGTTACAAATTCTATTTCCATTCTACTGGCTTTTCTATCTATGAAACAGAAGAATGTATGTGAACCTGTTTCTTCATTTTTCTTTGGCTAGCGGGTGTGCTTTGGGGGTAATTAGGTTGAATTTTACCCATTGGAAGGGAAGCTACTGCTTGTGGTCTAGAAAAATATAAAATATAGAGTAAAGCAATCAAAATCACAACAGGATAGGAGCCCTGTGAGCCTCTCTGTGTGTGAGTGTGCGAGTGGATGGTTATTGGAAAATGGCAGGAGTGCAGCTCGTCAGCTCTGGAATTGCACTTATCAGCCGCCCACCTGACACTTACTGAAAGTGTCTGCAGATGGACCAAGCATCCACACTGGCCCCTTGCTTACCCTCTGCTTTTCCTTGACCACACTTTAGGCAGGCTTCTCTTTGCACTCCAGGCCCCTGATCCCTGTTTTCCCCCAAGCCTGTGCAAGCACAGAAACATAGGGATATGTCCCCCTCCCCCATCTGCCTCTCCTGGGAATTGCCAGACCACAGCAGAACACTTTTCCTGCCAAACCTCACTGGTATTTCCCCTTGCGTTTCAGCTTTCCCTCCAAAGATTCTGCTTATCGCTTCTTGGCTCTCCTCTACCCTATAAACGAAAATCCCTTTCTGTTTGATTTTAAGATGTTTGCAGATTTCTGAGATGAATGTTCTCCCTATTGCAATAGTTTTTCTAATTAGAGTCTCTATCTAAGTCTCTTATCTAAATCTAGATTTCTGTTTATTTGACAAGACATAATTATCATTTGCTGAACTAAGAACCTGGATAACATCAGAAACCTGGAAGGTAAACTCTTTACAGGGAATGGGACTAGCCCCTTATTTTTCTTTCCATGAATTTAGACTGCTCTTGAAACATTATTGGCATTGAATAGGTGTTTCCTAAATGGAGGAATGAACAAAGGAACAGTTGCTGAACTCAGGAGATGGAGGAAGAGATTGGGACACTTTGTACCTAGTCCCTCTTTGTCCTAGAAGTTACGCTCTCCCTGTTCAAATCTATAGCTACTAGAGATTCTGGAAATACATCTTCTACCTTGGAAATATGTGTAATCAGAGTGAGAAATTTTAAGTTACTTTAAAAAGCTACACTGTTTCGAAGCAGATCTCCTTACTCCTGCTGGAGGCAGTGACTCGATGACAATGGCGGAGTCACATGGTTAATGATGATAGTCTCACATGAAGCTAAAACAATAGCTGGAGATGCAAACATTTTAGCCACTTACTGAGTTTCCTGTGTCGTTTGCCTTGCTTTCTCCACTTTTACCTAACTCCTTGCAGCTGGATGCATATGTCAACAGCAGCAGCTCAGCCCTCCCTAGCGACTGAGGCAGGAAGTTGGTCTGTTAGTCTCAGCAGCTCTTGACAAAACCCAGCTAAAATCTGTCAACCCTTCCCCCAGAGCTGTTGCTAAAGCGAGTCCCCACCCCCTGGCGGCTTTGTCAGGCCTTGTTTATCTTTTCATCACTCTTGACCGGCTCTGGACTATTTCTGGATCCCATATCTGGGATTTCCCAGACAAATCCCACATCTCTGCCAGCTCCCTGGTGTCTGAGATTCTGAGAGGTGTGGAAAAACATTGTCTAACTGAACCAGCATTCCACTGTGGCAAAAAAGTAGATTTGTCCAAAGCAATTTGGGCACACGTGAATGTCCCTAGTCACCAAACATCCCCAGTCACCGGTTTTCCCCACGGTGAGCTTTTGCCAACACTTACTCGTCTCTATGCATTTTTATGCCCTGATATTAATTTCGATGAATTTTTCTCTCCCCTTTACTTAAAAAATCATTTAAATCCATTTTTAATTGATTATTCCTTCTCTGAGCTGTTTCTAGAACAGCTGGAAACAACATAATTATTAATGGCAAGAGATATTCCCCCTCACCTGGGGTGGGGTCCCTGTGATTGCAGGCTGGGGCTTACCTTTCCCCTCTCACTGGGCTCACTTGCAGCTAACCTATAGTCTGGTGGCCTAGCCTCTTTCCAACCAACTGACCTCTGCCTGGTCCATGCAATCTGACAGAGCATCTTCTTATTCCCGGTGGGAGGATGGGAGAGGGGCAACTGAATGGAGCAGAGAGAGGCCTGCCCACAGGTAACTGATGACAAAGATGCAACTGGGGACTTCCTTGGTGGTCCAGTGGTTAAAACTCTGCATTTCTACTGCAGGGGTCATTGGTTCGCTCCCTAGTTGGGGAACTAAGATCCCACATGCTGCACTAAGTGGCCAAAAAATAAGTAAAGAGATAAATCTTTTTTTAAAAGGTGCAACTGATCTGTGCACCCAACATGCTCTCTCTTCCACAAATGTGGGCTGCATCCCTGTAGCTGCGTCTGCTCACTCTCTCTACTCACCTCCCCAGTGCAGAGCATTGAGGATACTATATTAGTGAGACCCTCCCCTCACTCACATTGTATTGGTGGAACACTCCCCCACATCTCTCAGTCACGTGTAAGGCCCAGAAGCAGTTACACCAATTAGAGCATCACCTCCTACCTTTCCGGCTAGCTGTGCATCAGTCTAGAAAAGTCATCCTGAAACTAGCTGTGCATCAGTCTAGAAAAGTCATCCTGAAACCTCACTCTAGTGTGGGGAGGTGACACACTCTTGCTTTGTTCTAAGAGATGTTCTTCTGAGGTCTCTGTAATGGAGGGGAGTACCTCCCTGGCCAAGCACAGTAGCCTGGCTAAGGAAGGAAGGATCTGTTCATAAGTCTGGGATTTACTTCTAAATCAGTCAAGAGTTTTCATCTCCCCAAAGATACCAATGCTCAATTGAACATGGCAGCCGCTGAATTAGACTGGGAACATCATTTATTATGGTGCTGTTTTCTCGATTGTCTTGTGAAACTAAGTTACATTTCCTGATTCAGAGGTCGTGGCGAAAATGTTCTCTGGGGAAACAAACCGGGGAAATTTTGTTTAACAGATGTGTTGGCTCTTTGCGGGGCAGAGCGGATTCTGTGAGCTGTTCCAACACGCACACATTCAGTAACACATCTAGCCATGTGCTGAACACGGCAACCCAAACAGGTTCTCCCGGGGTCTGTGGTATTTTTAGTTGAAAGATAGAGTTTTAAATTGTTTTCCTGATATCTTTGAAGATCTTAGTGAAATCACAGATTATATGAAACAAAAGATTGTTATCTTGTCTAAATGCTAACTTTGCTCGTCTGTTGGCATATTGGCACACAGTGCAAAAGTAATGTTGAAAATTTCCATTTAGTCTATGAACTTCTCACCAAAGGGAAATTTTTAAATCTTACCCGTCCCATCGCTTCATGGGAAATAGATGGGGAAACAGTGGAAACAGTATCAGACTTTATTTTTGGGGGGCTCCAAAATCACTGCAGATGGTGATTGTAGCCATGAAATTAAAAGACGCTTACCCCTTGGAAGAAAAGTTATGACCAACCTAGATAGCATATTCAAAAGCAGAGATATTACTTTGCCGACTAAGGTCTGTCTAGTCAAGGCTATGGTTTTTCCTGTGGTCAGGTATGGATGTGAGAGTTGGACTGTGAAGAAGGCTGAGCGCCGAAGAATTGATGCTTTTGAACTGTGGTGTTGGAGACGACTCTTGAGAGTCCCTTGGACTGCAAGGAGATCCAACCAGTCCATTCTGAAGGAGATCAACCCTGGGATTTCTTTGGAAGGAATGATGCTAAAGCTGAAACTCCAGTACTTTGGCCACCTCATGCAAAGAGTTG
>SJYT01000969.1:1040495-1069093 GCA_006410635.1 Cephalophus harveyi | reverse complement strand
GTCCATTCTGAAGGAGATCAACCCTGGGATTTCTTTGGAAGGAATGATGCTAAAGCTGAAACTCCAGTACTTTGGCCACCTCATGCGAAGAGTTGACTCATTGGAAAAGACTCTGATGCTGGGAGGGATTGGGGGCGGGAGGAGAAGGGGACGACCGAGGATGAGATGGCTGGATGGCATCACTGACTCGATGGATGTGAGTCTGCGTGACCTCCGGGAGTTGGTGATGGACAGGGAGGCCTGGCGTGCTGCGATTCATGGGGTCGCAAAGAGTCGGACACGACTGAGTGACTGAACTGAACTGAACTGTACTTGGTATGCACCTCATCCGGTGCAGCTTCACAAAAGAGGGTGGTGATCTTCGTTCCTCGTGGGTTTGGAATTGGAGAAAATTAAAGGTCTTGAGTGGAGTCTCCTGTCCTTTAAAGCCCAGAACTGCCCGTGTGAGTGGACACTGTCTTCAGCGGTGCCGGGCCCTGACCCTGACCGTCCTCATCTTGACTCTTAATAGAAAGCGTTATTTTTTCGTAAAAAATAACGAAGCGTGGGATGCCTCTGCCGCCTGGGCTTGGAGACCCGCACCCAGAAACGGCGTCGCAGAGCCCTGTCCTCCAGGGGTGGCTCGGCGCAGTGAGGAGAACTTAGAGGAAACGAGGGGGCCAGATGGCCCTGGGGACTGGGTGCCACAGGGCCTTGTTTTCCCTTCAGTGAGCCCCGTAGAAACGTGAAAGCCTCCGTGCACGCTGTGTCCATGGGTGGCGTGGCCTGCCTCCACAGCCACGTGGCTTTAAAAAAGCTTCGTGCTTACCTGGCCTGGAGTCCAGCGGGCTCTGGGTCTCCCCACTCGGAAATCAGCTCTCAGCTCCCGCCTCCTCCCTGAAATGCCGTCCGCGCGTCCTTCCCGGTTTGAAGCCCCCCTCTGGTTGCCCTCATCCGAACACGGCTGGGCTGACCCTTGTGCTTTGTAGACCAGCCTCCGAAGAGCTGGGAGACGCTCTTAGTGACGAATGAGAGATGGGATTCTCTCCCGCGTGTCTTAGAGCTTGAGAATTTGTCCACAGTTTTTTTTGTTTTTTTTTTTTCTCATGAGTGGGTGTTTCAGTGTGGCAGCTGACATCCTGCGTTGGTTCACTGGTCACAGGTGAGAAAGCTCTGGCTCTCGGTTGGCTGGCGTGAGCTCTGAGGCCTGCAGTATCTGGATAAACAGTCGACTGGGAAATGGTTTCCCGAGGTAGTAAAGGAGCTCAGTCCATCCACGATGGATGCAGCGAGCTGCCTGCGTCTCCTGTCCCCCACCTGCCTCCGTTCCAGGAGTCCTGTTGAGGTTCTGCCCATCAGTGTCTGCAAGCTGATGGATCTAGAGGGTGGCTGGCACCTGTCCTTACCGACGTGCCAGCCCCAGGGACAGGCAGCAGCAGCAGTCACCCTGCCCTGAGTGCTCTGCTGTGAGCCCCGAGGGAGCAGAGAAAGCAGAGCCTCGAGGGTGAGCCCATGGGGGCTGGAGCCGAGTGGTCAGGGACGGGACACTGAGCTTCCCAGCAGCCGGCAGTGGAGTGCCGCTACCAGGCTCAGGACACGTGAGCTGGGCTCCGGTTTTGATGACCTGCTTTTTAAGTTGCGTTTGCCCTGACTTGCGGCGGAAGATCGGGCACTATGGGAAAGTGCCGTGGATAGCTGTGTCCTGCTCCTCGCGGCTTCTTGCTTCCTCGTCGAGACCTTACGTCTTTACAGGCGGGATGGGCCCTTGGTCATCTCTCTGCTAAGCAGGGCCTCTCCCAGCTGCTCTGCGTCTTACACATGAGGGCGAGAGGTACGTGGATGAACCTCGTTTGCAGACCATCCGTCTCTGGACCCAGGACGCCCGGGAGTGACATGGTCTCTGCTCCATCAGACGTCCACGTGCTCCTCATGGGTGTTGCTGTTCAAATCCTCCCCCCACGGCTGCCCTGGGTGGCGAGGCTTGGGCCCTGCCCCTCCCTGGGCTGGAGCCGGATCCCCTGCGGTTTGCTGTCTCAGTCCCAGTACGGAGGCACTCCTATCTCGTCTGACTCTGGACCACACAGGCTGGGCCCTGGGTGCACCCGGGAGGCGGCGATCCCCCATCTCGGGAGGCGGCCCGGCTCCTGGGCTCCTCCCCACTCCGGCTGCCGGACGCCCCGTTCTTGCAGGAGACCCTGACTTGACACTCGTGGAACGCCCTGCCTGCCAGGGCAGACGTGACCTACAGCTGGAGGAGAACTTCCAGAAAAGCTAATAGTAACGTTCAGAAGACATCTGGGGTCGCGAGCAGAGCAATGCTGTGCTTTAAAGACGCTGGATGTGGGTCCCGCTGAGGCCTCGGCTCTCCAGGGCCCGGTGGATCCGGGGCTGTGGCTGTCTCTTATACACATCTAGATGTGTATAAGAGACTCATCTGGGGTCGCGAGCAGAGCAATGCTGTGCTTTAAAGACGCTGGATGTGGGTCCCGCTGAGGCCTCGGCTCTCCAGGGCCCGGTGGATCCGGGGCTGTGGGGGTGGGGGCTGGGGCTGAGGTCTCGGGGGCCACGTCCCCACCCCCGCCTCCGGTGCCCTCCACCTTGGCTCCTGGCATTCGCCCGCCTCCCCACATGGGCCACGCGGCTCTCTGTCCTTCTCTGGAGCCCTCTGCCCGTCCTGCTCCGCCCTCCAGGCCACGGGCGCCCCCCAGGCTGAGCGTGTGCCTCCTTCACTCCCCTGCACGGACGCACCTGCTCCTCTGTGCCGCGTCCCTGCTGCTCGTCCTTGGGCCTGCCTTCCCCCCCATATCTCCCCTGCTTGTGTGCACACACACCCACACAGGCGTGTACACATGTGCACACACCCTTTTTGCCTAGATCCCTCCCCTGCCCCAACCCCCAACCATCTGGTTGGGCTTCTAGCCGGGGATCTTTTCCTCTTTCTTCATGGGCAACGTTGGAGGTCGCTCCCTGGGACTCTTCCTGGATGTGATGGGGACTCCAGCGGACCAAGTCGGGAGGGTGATGTTAGAGCCGGTGGGGTGGGGTCCCAGACCACTTGAGAAGAGGCAGCCACGCTCTCTGCAGCAGTGTGGACTCAGAGAGGGTCCCGGGGAGCCCAGCCTTTTGTGGGGAGGGGGTGTGTGTCCCGAGCAGCTTCTCTGATGCCGGACCCACCTCGCACGGGCTGGCCCTCTAAGGATCTGACTCATGGTGGCCGTGTTCATCTGGGTCCTTGTGATTGGGGTGCATTTCTCAACCTGAAAAGGGGTCTTGGCATTTTGATCTAAATCTCCAACAGGGAGAAGGTGGACTCGGAGCTCTTAAACTTTCAGAATCCGCGTGTCTACTGTCTCTGATTTCAGGGCTGTCCTGTAGAGGCCAGGGGTTCGTAGAGCTTTGCCATGCTGCCCTTTCTAAAGTGTAATTTACCAGAAGGAGCCGCGGTATGCAGTCAGAGCACCCCTGGGCCTTGCTCGATGTCCGCACGCTGCTGGTATGCAGTCAAGGTCAGGGGCTCCCTTGATCTGCGCGCGGAAGGTCAGGCTGCATGGGCTGGCACTTTTCAGGCAGACGTGTCCTCAGCCTCGAATGCTTTCTCAGTGATGTATGCGGAGAGGGCAGGAATGTGATTCAGGGCGTTTGGCTCCCGCGCCTTCCTCATTCATTTCTCGAGCCTGCTGATGTGAGAGGTAGCAGATCTTGAGTCCTCTGGGTCTTCCCCTCCCTTTTTTTTTCTGTTTTGAAAAGTCTCAGGACACCCGCATGGTGTCAGCCGTGAGCGTGTGGCCGCAGGGAGCGGTGTCTGTCCACTCGCTGTGCCTCGTCCCGCTTTCCAGACCCCTTCCCCGTGGGTGACCCCGACGGTGCGCCCAGAGCTTCTGCTTCTGCTCTGCTTCTGGGGCAGAGGGAGGGAGCCGGGAGGCCGGGCGCGCTCCTGAGGCTCTTCACGAGCCCCTGGGGTAGGCCCGGCTCCCTGTCCCTGTCCTATTTGTTCCTCTGAGATTCTGCACCCAGGTCGTCAGCTGCGGTCCGTTGGCGTGGAACGTCAAGTAGCTGTGAGGTGGTTGCTTCTCAGCCATCTCTCCCTGTAGGTGCTGGTCCTCCCCAGGGAGAAGCGTTGAGTTTGGAAGCTTGTTTGTCCTCTCGGATGTCTGGGGGGCTCCCCCGGCTTGGAATTCTCGTGGGAGCTCAGGAATTTTTACAAAGTTGGCAATTTCATATCTGGAATAGGAGAGAGAAGGGAAGGCCACCTCAGGGTACTTGACTGACCAGCCTCTGGTGGCCAAAGAGAAGTTGCCCCTGTGGTTCTGCTGGATGACGCAGACCCCCAGGGTGCGGAATGCGAGGGAGCATCGCCAGAGGTTGGGTCTGACCTTCAAGCACCCCCTGCCCCCCTCCTTCCATCCTGTCTGTCTTTCTCTAGTACACTTATCCACTGGGTCATCTGTCTTCAAATTGACTTGTTAAATTTAAATGCAGGATACATGGGAAAATGTCGTACAGTTTTAAAGCTCTATAATCTGTTCTCTTTTTTTTTTTTTTATGAGAACATTAATATCTCCTAATTTACAGACTGTAATGTGATTTGCCTGTTTCAGCAACTTAGCTCCTAGCCACAGAGTGTAATGTTTTAATCTATCAGCATTAAGTAACTTAGAATTAACGAAACAAGAAACTGTCGTATCAATTGAACCTTAAACGCCTCTGAAAAATAGATACGGTAAAATAGCATTAAATAAGATACTGCTCGTGTAAATATTTTAATAATTTGACCATGCCCCTGGGTAAAAACGTGTGCCCACGTTATCTTTTGAACACACGCGGCTGGTTTTGTGAGCAACACTGAAGTGAGGGCTCTTTGTAAGTACTTAAGAAGGAACTATTTGCTGTGTTGACTTATGCCCCCTTATTTGGGATTGACTGTGCAATCATACGCTTTTTCTGGGGCTTCCCGGGTGGCTCAGTGGTGGTAAAGAACCCGCCTGCCAATGCGGGAGACGCGAGTTCCATCCCTGGGTGGGGAAGATCCCCTGGAGAAGGACATGGCGACCCACTCCATTAGTCTTGCCTGGGAAATCCCACGGACCGAAGAGCCTGGTGGGCTACAGTCCATGGGGTCCCAAAACAGTTGGACGGACTCAGCAACTGAACGACAACAGTGATGCTTTTCCTAACTATTCAGCTTTAAAATCATTTTTGACCAAAAAATCGCCTTCAACATTCTCGCTCCATTTCTTTCCTGAAGGCACCGTATGTTTTAAAACACACTGTGGTCTTTACTGAAAACAGGTTAAAATTTGGTTTTCAATGAGGATCGATCTTAGCACGGCTCTTTCTCCCTGAGGAGGCTACGCTGGCAGTAGGTTTTGGGAAACCTCACGGTTGGCCCGTGTTGTGTTGTATTAAGTGCGGAATTGATTTGTCATGTCTTAACCTCCTTGGCCCTGTTCTGATCTTGATTAATGAAGTCTTGACGTGATTGCAGCATGCTGGGGCAAGTGTTATTAGCCATGTGGTAACAGTCAGGGAACTTGGTAGGAGGGAAAGGAAATCATTCGAGGCATCTGAATACGTTGTTCTCAGGTCCTCACGGAATAAACAGAAGAGGAGGGTCCCGGGGCCTCCGTCATCTCAGCGGGATGAGCTGGTGACGTGCTGGCCTCAGAAAGACTCAGGCTGACACCGGAGAGTAAAACACGACGCCCTGGCCCTGAAAGGAATTACTGTCAAACATGCTCATTAAGGAAACGCTGGGAAACCCTGTGCATAAGATAAAGGAGGAGTTTCTTACACCTCTCATGTTTTGCTGAATACTCAAGAAATGCTTCGTTTCCTACATTAAATTTAGCCACAAAAACAAAAATGAGATAATTCTTGGGTCATGACCTATAGCATCAAAAAAGAGACTACGCTGCATTTTCATTCTCTTTTAAAATGCTTTGTGGCCTTATAGGAGACGCTGCGGACCTGACAGACATAGAAACTTAAAGACAGAAGCAAAAGGGACCACAGTCAGCAGGGTTTGGTTTCTAAACATTTGTTCAGTGTTTGAGGCAACGCTGGGTCACTCTGAAAACTCCATCAAACCAAATCTGACTCTTACGAGATCCCCTGGGGAAAAGGGGCAGAGGCAGGGTCCTATCTTAAGAGGGCGAAACGGATTTTCAGGGAGCCCACGTGATCGATGCTCCAGCCAGGACTGAAATCTTTTGCTCCTAAGTCAGAGTTCTTGCCTCGTCATATGGCGTCATCAGTCCAGCATAAGACTGCAAAGTTCAGTTCAGTTCAGTTCAGTCGCTCAGTCGTGTCCGACTAGCTCACTCACCCGGAACAGAGGTGCTTGTTTGTAGTCAAGTTTGACACGGAATTCCCAAACCCACACTCTCTTGTAGGCTTGCATTATTCCTTTGAAACCTTAAGTGTTTTGTGTTTCCTTACTCACTCATGAAAATATTTAGTGAGCACCTACTGTGTACTCTCTGTGCCGGGCGTGGGGGCCCAGGGAATGCCCCTGGTAGGGTACCTGTAAAACCCAGTTTTAATAGATAATTGAATTTAACAGTTTTTTGAGAAAACATTTTTTCTTAATTGCCAATTGGCATTTTCTCTAAAGGTTAAACCCAAAGAATACCTTGCATGCCTTTTATGTTAGTAATAATAATTGTTATTGTCAGAATAGTCCTTTTGCATTTTTCATATTTACTGTTAGCACAGGCTTTTAAAAAAAACCCTCCCTGACCTAGATTGTGGCATTTCCTGACTTTTATGTGCCCTAATTTTGTTCAGGATGCACGCACTTCCAGGACCTTGTCACACACCCACGTTCATTTTCAAGTTAAAGTTAATAACATCCTTAGCTATGGTAACAAGAAAACCCTCCAAGGACTATTTAGACATTGTGTACTAATTGGTATTTCTAAAATTTGCTGATAACATATGTGCGTCTCTTTAAGCCTCAGGATTGTTGGTTTGGAGGTAGTAAAAATAAAGCAAAGTGTCTTTTTGAGAAAAAGGATGCATTTTTTCCTTGTCTAAACCCCAAAAGCTCCTAACCGCCCATTGTTATTTTGTCTGCCACAATTGTGTTCCTTCAGTCTCGTTCCTCCCCCCACAGTCTGTAAGTTAGGGCATAGGACTTTGATAAGAAGCGAGTGAGCACAAGAACACGGGACTTTTAAACACAGAAAAGGCACTTGTGTTGGTAAAGGTGCAGTTTTGCAGGTAGGTTCTCAGCTCCTCTGAGGCCTCTGAGGCCTCGCCGAGTGGCTTTGTGCTCCTCTGGGCTCTTGGGGCAAGGCCCGCCCCTGCCAGGCCAGTCCCCAGCTGTAGATCTTGCCTCCTCCAGCTGCAGTGCGCAACACACACGACCTTCCAGGGCCGCCAGCTTAGTGACTTCCCCGCCGTTGTCAGGCTCCTTTCACGTCTGTGCTGCTGCTCCGCTTTAAAGGACAAGTTTTAAGTCTGTACTGATTGTAAAGTAATAGGTTTAGGCAGAAACATTCCTGATTGTGATTTTCAGGAGTACCCCATATCACCTTGTGGGGAAGCTCTTAAATTCTGGTTGGATTTTTTTTCCCCTTTCTAAGTGACTAAGTGACTATGAAATTAAAAGACACTTACTCCTTGGAAGAAAAGTTATGACCAACCTAGATAGCATATTCAAAAGCAGAGACATTACTTTGCCGACTAAGGTCCGTCTAGTCAAGGCTATGGTTTTTCCTGTGGTCATGTATGGATGTGAGAGTTGGACTGTGAAAACGGCTGATCGCCGAAGAATTGATGCTTTTGAACTGTGGTGTTGGAGAAGACTCTTGGGAGTCCCCTGGACTGCAAGGAGATCCAACCAGTCCATTCTGAAGGAGATCAACCCTGGGATTTCTTTGGAAGGAATGATGCTAAAGCTGAAACTCCAGTACTTTGACCACCTCATGCGAAGAGTTGACTCATCGGAAAAGACTCTGATGCTGGGAGGGATTGGGGGCAGGAGGAGAAGGGGACGACCGAGGATGAGATGGCTGGATGGCATCACTGACTCGATGGACGTGAGTCTGAGTGAACTCCGGGAGATGGTGATGAACGGGGAGGCCTGGCGTGCTGCGATTCATGGGGTCGCAAAGAGTCGGACACGACTGAGCGACTGAACTGAACTGAACTGAACTGAAATGACAAAAATCAAGAGAATGGGTTAAATGACCTCAAATATGTATTTCCTATAAACTCATAGTAGAAGGACCAGAGAAGAGTCTTCAAATAAATTTTGTCAGCAGTTGGATATTTAGAAATTGTTTCTTAGAGACCTCTTACTACCATATTTGTACCTGTTTTGCAGAATTTAATTGTTTCAAAATGTACTATTTTCAGTCATTTAGAAAACTGAATTTAGTCCCCCACCCCGTGTTATTGTCAGATTCCCCTTGTATTATTGTTAGATTCTGGGTTTAAAAAATGGGTGCAGAAAGCAGTCTGAAAAACATCCACAATTCGCGTTATTTCTAGGGTCACAGCATTTATGTTACTTAAGAGCCTCAGCGTTCAAGTTACTAGTTTTATATTTAATTTAAATCACATTTTTAATTGAAGTATAGTTGCTTCCCAATGTTGTGTTAGTTTCTGCTGTACAGCAGAGCGAATCATCTGTACATATCCACTCTTTTTTTGTAATTACATTTTTTAATTCAAATTAAAATTCATTCCCGTAGTGATCTATGTTGGCAGGCTTATAAAAAATGATTTCCTTAGCTGTGCCTGCACTGATATCTTCAGTGGCACTAAATATTTAACGTTAGTATATTAAGATGATGGATATTTAAGAAAAAAAGGCTGAATGCTTTCAGGGTCTACTGGGGGAAATTTTGATGGGGGAAGTGTGGTCACACAGCGCCCTCTAGTGGTAGAAAGCCAGCGCCCTTGGGGGCTTTCTTGTTCAGGCACTAAGTCCTGTCCACCTCTTTGCGATTGCGACCCCGTGAACTGCAGTGAACTGCAGCTCGGCAGGCCTCCCTGTCCTTCACTATTTCCCGGAGCTTGCTCAGACTCATGTGCAATGAGTCAGTGAGGCCATCCACCATCTCGTCCTCTGCTGCCCTCTTCTCCTCCTGCCTTCAATCTTTCCCAGCATCAGGGTCTTTTCCAATGGGTCACTTCTTTGCCAGTGAATACTGGCCAAAGGACTGCAGCTTTAGCTTCAGCATCAGTCCTTCCGGTGAGTATTCAGGGTTGATTTCCTTTAGGATGGACTGGTTGGATCTCCTTGCAGTCCAAGGGCCTCTCAAGGTCTTCTCCACCTAATCACAGTTTGAAAGCCTCAAGTTTTTTTGGTGCTCAGCCTTCTTTACGGTTCAACTCTACATCCATACATGACTGCTAGAAAAGCCATAGCTTTGACGCCACGGACCTTTGTTGGCAAAGTGATGTCTCTGCTTTTTGATATCTGTGTAGGTTTGTCGTAGCTTTCCTTCCAGGGAGCAAGCATCTTTTAATTTCATAGCTGCAGTCACCATCTGCAGTGATTTTGGAGCCCAAGAAGATAAAATCTGTCACCATTTCCACTTTCTCCCCATCTATTTGCCATGAAGTAATGGTTCTGGATGCCACCATCTTAGCTTTTTGAATGTTGGGTTTAAAGCCAGCTTTTTCACTCTCCTCTTTCACTTTCATCAAGAGGCTCTTTAGTTCCTCTTCCATTTCTGCTGTTAGGGTGGTGTCATCTGCGTATCTGAGGTTGTTGATACTTCTCCTGGCAATCTTGATTCCAGCTTGTGAGTCATCCAGCCCAGCATTTTGCATGATGTGCTCATGTCTCCTTTACTGTTCCTTAATTTAATGTGATAGATTAGGTGTAAAAGTTGTCTTCAAATTGCTTTGTGTTTAGGACTTCTTTGGCCACCTGATGGGAAGAGCCGACTCGTCGGAAAAGACCCTGATGCTGGGAGAGATTGAGGGCAGGAGGAGAAAGGGGCAACAGAGGTTGAGATGGTTGGATGGCATCATTGACTCAATGGACATGCGTTTGAGCAAGCTCTGGGAGATCGTGAAGAACTGGGGTGCCTGGCATGCTGCATTCCATGGGGTCACAAAGAGTCAGACACAGCTTAGCCACTGAACAACAACAATCTCAGTGAAGGGATGTTGAGCTGAGATTTCGTGGATGTGCCGGGATGCTAAGGCATGGTGGGGGATAGGGAATGAGCACTGTTTAGGCCTGGGAGGTGGTTGAGAGGCTGGACTTGGGCTGAAGCCCAGAAGATGATGGATGTGAGTGGAGGGTTATTGGACCGGGGTCCACAGGAAAACCCATCAAGGCTTTGGACCTTCCCATTAAATTTGAATGTATTAATAGAGCATGAGAAGGCACAGTGGAAACAGAACTCTGCTATCTGATGGGAAAGTGGACGAAGCTATCGATTAAAGAGTCACTGGAAATGTATACACATATTGATGGAATACACCCACCAGACTTTGGAAGAACATTATCAAAATATTTTTCTTTTCTTTCTAATTTGGGAAGCTGACTACTTGGGGGAATGACTTTAAATATTTATACTTAAAATATTTTAAGCAGATTCCTGCTTTGGAGTAAGAATTAACAAAAGTGTTTTAGCCTGATTTTTTCAGAAAGAGCCTGAGGAAATTAATGAAGAAAATATTTGCTGTTAAAGACCCTTGCCACTGTTGGCAGCTTTAATCTTTGTCCGCCATCGCTGACGCTCAGCTCTAATGACGGAGACAGGTCTGGAATTTATTTGTGAGTCACCTAAGAACCTTTGGAAAATTTGAAGTTTTTTGCCGCCAACAATTTGTCAGCCCTCACGTTTGCCTGTCGTTTTAGTAAGTTTTTAACTGGATCAGTGAAACTGGAAAGTTTGCTTTTATCTGGCTTTTGGGGAAGAGTTATTAAATTGTTTATAGTAATAAGACAATCAGGGCTCCTTCAAGTCATTCTTGGGCTGAAGAATGGTTCTTTAGAAAGTGTTTTGTGAAGAACTCTTTATAATTTGTTTTTTCTCACCCCGTGACGTGCAGAGCGGGCTTTGATAGATCAGAAAGCATCTACAGCTTTATTTCTTGGCAAATGTTGGCTGGTCAATAACATCTGTTGTGTGTTTCCTCTGTGATTGGTGCTCTGCTTGTTTCATATTACGTATGATTTGAGCTTAGCGCTAGCGACCGACTTTCACAGCGATGTTACGATTCCCAGAATTGTGCCAGAATTCATCATGGGCTCGAATAGTGTTTCCAGGTCGCGGTCTATCCAGCGGAAACCTACCCTTGAACACGGCCTCTTGGGGAGGCTTCTGTGCTAGCGCCAGGTCGGCGGGCAGCGTGAAGCTGCTGACCCGCCCGCCGGGTGTGGGTGGCCCTTGTCCATTGGATGGACTCAGCTCCGGGGGCTGGGACTGTCTGCTCAAGAGCCCTGGGCGGAGACCCCAGCGGCGGAGCTGTGGCTCCTGTCAGCAGAGAGAGGAAGGCTTTCCGACCACTTGCTATGCCCCCAGCCAGCTGCGTCTCCCGAGCCTCGGCACTGTCTGTCCCACTTTTCATCAATTCAGTTCAGTTCAGTCGCTCAGTCGTGTCTGACTCTTTGCAACCCCATGGACTGCAGCACACCAGGCCTCCCTGCCCATCACCAACTCCCAGAGTCCACCCAAACTCATGTCCATCGAGTTGGTGATGCCATCCAGCCATTTCATCCTCTGTTGTCCCCTTCTCCTCCTGCCCCCAATCCCTCCCAGCATCAGGGTCTTTTCCAGTGAGTCAGCTCTTCACATCAGGTGGCCAAAGTATTGGAGTTTCAGCTTCAACATCAGTTCTTCCAATGAACACCCAGGACTGATCTCCTTTAGGATGGACTGGTTGGATCTCCTTGCAGTCCAAGGGACTCTCAAGAGTCTTCTCCAACACCACAGTTCAGAAGCATCAGTTCTTCGGCGCTCAGCTTTGTTTACAGTCCAACTCTAGACTCTTTGCAACCCCATGGACTGCAGCACACCAGGCCTCCCTGTCCATCACCAACTCCCAGAGTCCACCCAAACTCATGTCCATCGAGTTGGTGATGCCATCCAGCCATTTCATCCTCTGTCGTCCCCTTCTCCTCCTGCCCCCAATCCCTCCCAGCATCAGGGTCTTTTCCAGTGAGTCAGCTCTTCACATCAGGTGGCCAAAGTATTGGAGTTTCAGCTTCAACATCAGTTCTTCCAATGAACACCCAGGACTGATCTCCTTTAGGATGGACTGGTTGGATCTCCTTGCAGTCCAAGGGACTCTCAAGAGTCTTCTCCAACACCACAGTTCAGAAGCATCAGTTCTTCGGCGCTCAGCTTTGTTTACAGTCCAACTCTCACATCCATACATGACCACTGGAAAACCCACTTTTCATATAAACCCGATTATCTGTAGCTTCCAAAGTCTTTGAGAGCACGTCACCACTAGCCTGATGGTGGCCAAAGAGAGGAGTGTCAAGATGCGTGTGATGAGGGGCCATGTAGGGTCTGTTTGCCCAAACCAGCCCCGAGGGTGAGAAGGACTGAGTGGGCTCGGAGGCTCTTAGGAAAGAGGCTGATTCTCACGGAAGGCGAAGGCCGTGGACGCAGGAGCCCCTTTTCCTGTTTAACACCTCTCTGGCCCTTCTCATCCTCTGCATGCGGAAAGACGGGGAATGCACTCATGTCCCCACCCCCAGGTGTGACTGCTCAAGCTCCCGGCATATCCCCTCCGAGCCGGTGGAGACAACCACGCCAAGAGTCTCCTACCGATTGTCTCGAGCCAAAGAGCGCCGAACCTGGAGAGCGAAAATGACACTTTGGGGAAGAAGGCAAACAAGATGGCAGCCCACTGCAGGATCCTTGCCGGGGAATCTCACGGACAGAGGAGCCTGGTGGGCTGCAGGCCATGGGGTCGCACAGAGTCGGGCACAACTGAAGCGCCTTAGCATGCCTGCAGTTTAATATTAAAATGTTCAATGCGTAAAATAGCAATAATGATAGAGCAGACGTGTGAAGCAGTCTTCAGTATTATATTTAAAGAAATGTAGCCTGTTTTTATGGGCTTCCCTTGTAGCTCAGCTGGTGAAGAATCCGCCTGCAATGCGGGAAACCCTGGTTTGAGTCCTGGGTTGGGAAGATCCCTGGAGAAGGGATACGCTACCCATCCAGTGTTTCTGGGCTTCCCCGGGGGCTCAGCTGGTAAAGAATCCGCCTGCAAATGCAGGAGACCTGGGTTCAGTCCCTGGGTTGGGAAGATCCCCTGAAGAAGGGAAAGGCTACCCACTGCTGTATTCTGGCCTGGAGAATTCCATGGGCTGTAGATCCATGGGGTCACAAAGAGTCGGCAGCCTATTTTTCAGTCTTGGTAACTGAAGTATGGTTGGTTTACAATGTGTTAACGTCGGCTGTACGGCAGGGTGATTCATTTATGTATGTCTTGTTGAGTTGTTATATGCACCTGCTTTTAAGTATCCTTTTCCATTGGAGTTTATCTTAAGATTTGAGCACAGTTCCCTGGGCTGGACAGTAGCAGCTTGTTATGTGTCCACCCTGTATATCCGTTTGCATCTCCTAACGCCAGACTCCTAATCCTTCCCTCCCGTAAACGTGGTCTGCGTTAAGCTGACATATTCATTCTTTTAAAGGCTCCAGGTGTACGTCTGGTGCTGCAGCGGAGAGTCAGTGTTCTCAGCTCCTCTGAGGAAAGCCAGGCCCTTTCGGGCTCCTGCTCGTGCGTGTCCCCCTTCTCTCCCCGCTGCGGCAGTGGCAGGATTTCTGCCGTAATGTCCAGTTTCCTGGTGAGGATAAAGCCCAGTGGGGCCTCGTCCCGCAGTGTTTCCGTGACCCCGTGACACCCGTCCTCGCCTTCCCACCACTTTCCCAGCAGCGTCGGCATCCAGGGATGATCCTCCAGATGTCTGATGGTTGCTGGGCTCCAGGAATCGGGCTTGTGGAATTTCTGGCTCAGCCCTGAAGTCCCCCATTGACTGTGTGACCCGTGGTCCGAAATCGCTTCCCCAGCACTGAGTGCTTGGTGACCGCTGGCTCCAAACGCACATACTTTCGTTCCCTCAGTCATTCGCAGCCTTGCTTGGACACTGGAGCCTCAAGGCCCCAAGGCGCTGACTCAGTGTCCCGCCCCGCCCACGGCTCTCTCCTCCTGCTTCCTCTTGGCCCAGTGGTGGCTCCAGGCTCTATGGTGCCCGTGGGGCTTAAATTGGGAAAGGGAGGCCGGGGACTCTGTCCTGCCCAGCGGCCGTGTTACTTTGTTTTAAAGCTTTTAGGCTACGAAGATAAAGCCCTCCCTCTTCGTACATCCATGTTAGGGTTAGGGTTAGGGTTCTGGTTAGTTCGCCATCCATTCACTGACTTTCCAAGTCTGTGCCAAGTGCTGAATGAATGAGAAGTACCCCTGCCTGTGAAGTGCTTAACTGCCGAGAGACGAAGCCCGCTGTGGGACCCCTGCAGACAGCACCCTACCTGGCTCTGTTCTGCGTTCCGATGGGTGAACACGCGCGTGTAGACGGTTCTGCCCCTCACGGTCAGTCCCCCGTTGAGAGGGGGCCCAGGGCTCGGGCAGGACTTTTCCTTGGCCGTCGTCAGTCCGTGGTGACCATCCACGAACATATCATTTTAAAACTGAGAAAAGGAATCAGAGTTCGGCTCAAAGCCATGTTGGCTGTTGAAACAGGCATAATGGGGCCTCTGAGTGTCAGATGCTTGAGGACGGCTTAGTCTGATATATTTCATGTTAATTTCAGCTTTTTTTTGTTGTTATCGATGATGATGTTTTCTGTATTATCCTTAGAACTGTCTCACTTTTTCAGCCTCGCCATCCTGGGGGCTTTATTAGTAGTATTCGGAGGTTTGACTGAGATTTGAAGGGGGCGATGTATTCTAACATTGGATTTCAATCATGAACTTTGTCTGTAGGTGTTTTAGGAGGAAGGGAAATAATTGGATATTATTTTTAAAAAACTCTTCTATTCCCACATTTTATGGATTTTTAAAAAAATCTTCTGTCGTTATCTCCTTCTATAGATAACGTATGATAAAAAATTTGTAAGCTGTTCCATGCATGAAACTCTATTTCATGCCTAAGTTAGAATGGCTAATTTTGATACCAAGATCATTCTCCATGGCTGTATTCTTTCTTCTTTATAGCATGCTGGTTTCTCTTCTCAAATTCTGAATTTCCTCATTTGAAGAGAGAATGATAGTCACTTCCATGATTGGTATATAAACTTTTTAAAAAATTAGTGTGGTAGACCGCACTGATGTTCAGGAGTAAAGCTGTTAAAGGCCGTTTTCTCAAAACGTTTTGCATAGGATCGTGCACACGTCTCTGTCTCGTCCTCCAGGCTAAGTTCTCGCTGCCGTGGTAACCGTGACTGTGGGGCTCACGTGGGCTCCCAGGTCCTCTCAGACCCTGCCTCCAGCACATCCCGGGAAAGAGATGACTGAGGCGTCCTGCCTTTTGCTGATTTCCACTGTGCACCTTCAGCCGTGCGCCCCAGCGCACGAGGGCTCACCCTGCCGAGTCTGGCTTTGAAAGGACTGGCAGGAAGAACCTTTGCCTCACCTGCCCAGCTCTCTGCTTTCCCTGTGGCCCTCGTTAAGAGATGACTGAGGCGTCCTACCTTTTGCTGATTTCCACTGTGCACCTTCAGCCGTGCGCCCCAGCGCACGAGGGCTCACCCTGCCGAGTCTGGCTTTGAAAGGACTGGCAGGAAGAACCTTTGCCTCACCTGCCCAGCTCTCTGCTTTCCCTGTGGCCCTCGTGGAGATTTGCTGAAAGCTCGGAGGAAGAATCGGGCCGGCCTGCAGTGTGTGCTGTGTACCGGCTAATTATACAGCTGTTCGAATCCTTATCCTGCCTGTTTGCTCTGCTCTGGTGCCCAGGATAACCTGCGGGATATTAGATTATTCGTGTCTGAACAAAAGATTAGGAAACTTAAAAAAAAAATGTTTGTGCAAGATGGCAAGAGCCATGTCCATGGAGGAGTCACTTCCTCTTTAGCTACTTAATTCCAAAACTCCTGGGATCTGGGGCTTGCTCAAGTGTTCCGGTGACATTTGGGAAAGAATGTGTTCTGCGGCAAAAGCCGGGACTTGGGAATTCAGATTTCTGAATTCTGTTCCCAGGAGCACACAGGGATCAGCCGGTGACATGTGACACGTCAGTAAAACATCGGGTCCTAATTTCCGTATCTGTGAAATGGACATAAAAGGGGCTAACTTGCTGTGGCCGAGCTATTTAATATTTGCTGGGAACCAGCTTGCTCTAGTGACCTAGAAAAAACACGGGCTGAGGTGGAGGCTGACCTCATTTCTATTTTTGGCTTTGGTGCTGACTCAGTGAGAAACTTGTAGGAATCAGCTAATCCGGCTCTGGGCCTCCGTGCCTTCTACGATGAAAACGAGAATTATACAATCTTATCTGTGCTGGGGCCTCCCGCTGATGCCGCCAATGTTAACCACGCACTAAAAATATGCCACCCCGCACGTTAGGAAGCTTTTCCGCCGACGTGCCTTTGACATCTCCTTCCCATCACGTGCCAGGCTATTTGAGGATACCCCATTCAACGTTCGTTTACTTTTTAGCCAGCTGTTTGGAGTTCAGTTGTACTTGGGGCCGAATCTTCCCATATCTGAATCTAGGGAGGAAGTTGATCTGATGTTGGTGTACCGTCCATCTCCAGCTCCAGGAATTCGGGCACTGGCGTCTGCTGTCGTTTTAAGTGGAGTGAATGCCTTTAAGGAGCTTTACCCCTGGACACGGCCTGAGAATGTTTTTCTTTCCCAGGGAGGATGGGCTGGTGCTCTGTGTCCAGGCCTCTGCAGGGCCCCGGGGACGTCTGTGTCTGCTCTTCCTGGTTGGTCCCCGGATACAGCTGGTCTAGGCGGCTGCGCCAAACTGCAGAGCTTGGCTTTCTTTCCTCCACTCGGTCCTGTTTGATGGGCTCCTCTGGAGTTAGAAATCCCTTGCTTCTTCCCCATTTATTCACATGCTGTTTCCAGCCTCCTGCCCAGAATCCATGGAGGCTCAGTGGATGGAGACTTCCGTTCAGAACCACATTCCTACATTGCCGAAAAATGTCGGGACTTCCCTGGTGGTCTCGAGGTTAAGAATCTGCCTGTCAGTGCTAGGGGACACAGGTTCGATCCCTGGTCCAGAGCAGCCCGCATGCCGTGGGGCAGCTAAGCACACTGGCACTGCTGAAGCCTGGGCACTCTAGAGCCCGCCCTCTGCAGCGGGAGAAGCTGCCACAGTGAGAGCCCGGGCTCCACACCTGGGCAGCAGCCCCCGCTCGCCCAACTAGAGAAAGCCTGTGTGCGCAGCCGCGAAGACTCAGTGCAGCCGAAAATAATCATAAATACATGTTTCAAAAGGCACAGGCACAAAATTCACCTGCAAGTTCTGAGCGGTTCGGAAAGGAGGATGACTTTGGGAGTTTTTGTTGTGTTCTTTCATTCATGCGACGTTGAAAATCTTCAAGCTGCTCTTGGAGATGTGCTCTCTGGGGAGGGTGACTGTTTGTTCACCCCCAGGTGGCGCTAGTGGTACAGGACCCTTCTGCTGGTGCTGAGGCATGAGACGCGGGCTCCGTCCCTGGGTTGGAAAGACCCCCTGCAGGAGGGCATGGCAGCCCACTCCAGTGTTCTTGCCTGGAGACTCCCATGGACAGAGGAGCCTGGCGGGCTACAGTCCATGGGGTCACAAACAGTTGGACTCGACTGAAGAACTCCTGGGATCTGGGGCTTGCTCAAGTGTTCCGGTGACATTTGGGAAAGAATGTGTTCTGCGGCAAAAGCCGGGACTTGGGAATTCAGATTTCTGAATTCTGTTCCCAGGAGCACACAGGGATCAGCCGGTGACATGTGACACGTCAGTAAAACATCGGGTCCTAATTTCCGTATCTGTGAAATGGACATAAAAGGGGCTAACTTGCTGTGGCCGAGCTATTTAATATTTGCTGGGAACCAGCTTGCTCTAGTGACCTAGAAAAAACACGGGCTGAGGTGGAGGCTGACCTCATTTCTATTTTTGGCTTTGGTGCTGACTCAGTGAGAAACTTGTAGGAATCAGCTAATCCGGCTCTGGGCCTCCGTGCCTTCTACGATGAAAACGAGAATTATACAATCTTATCTGTGCTGGGGCCTCCCGCTGATGCCGCCAATGTTAACCACGCACTAAAAATATGCCACCCCGCACGTTAGGAAGCTTTTCCGCCGACGTGCCTTTGACATCTCCTTCCCATCACGTGCCAGGCTATTTGAGGATACCCCATTCAACGTTCGTTTACTTTTTAGCCAGCTGTTTGGAGTTCAGTTGTACTTGGGGCCGAATCTTCCCATATCTGAATCTAGGGAGGAAGTTGATCTGATGTTGGTGTACCGTCCATCTCCAGCTCCAGGAATTCGGGCACTGGCGTCTGCTGTCGTTTTAAGTGGAGTGAATGCCTTTAAGGAGCTTTACCCCTGGACACGGCCTGAGAATGTTTTTCTTTCCCAGGGAGGACGGGCTGGTGCTCTGTGTCCAGGCCTCTGCAGGGCCCCGGGGACGTCTGTGTCTGCTCTTCCTGGTTGGTCCCCGGATACAGCTGGTCTAGGCGGCTGCGCCAAACTGCAGAGCTTGGCTTTCTTTCCTCCACTCGGTCCTGTTTGATGGGCTCCTCTGGAGTTAGAAATCCCTTGCTTCTTCCCCATTTATTCACATGCTGTTTCCAGCCTCCTGCCCAGAATCCATGGAGGCCCAGTGGATGGAGACTTCCGTTCAGAACCACATTCCTACATTGCCGAAAAATGTCGGGACTTCCCTGGTGGTCTCGAGGTTAAGAATCTGCCTGTCAGTGCTAGGGGACACAGGTTCGATCCCTGGTCCAGAGCAGCCCGCATGCCGTGGGGCAGCTAAGCACACTGGCACTGCTGAAGCCTGGGCACTCTAGAGCCCGCCCTCTGCAGCGGGAGAAGCTGCCACAGTGAGAGCCCGGGCTCCACACCTGGGCAGCAGCCCCCGCTCGCCCAACTAGAGAAAGCCTGTGTGCGCAGCCGCGAAGACTCAGTGCAGCCGAAAATAATCATAAATACATGTTTCAAAAGGCACAGGCACAAAATTCACCTGCAAGTTCTGAGCGGTTCGGAAAGGAGGATGACTTTGGGAGTTTTTGTTGTGTTCTTTCATTCATGCGACGTTGAAAATCTTCAAGCTGCTCTTGGAGATGTGCTCTCTGGGGAGGGTGACTGTTTGTTCACCCCCAGGTGGTGCTAGTGGTACAGGACCCTTCTGCTGGTGCTGAGGCATGAGACGCGGGCTCCGTCCCTGGGTTGGAAAGACCCCCTGCAGGAGGGCATGGCAGCCCACTCCAGTGTTCTTGCCTGGAGACTCCCATGGACAGAGGAGCCTGGCGGGCTACAGTCCATGGGGTCACAAACAGTTGGACTCGACTGAAGCAACTTAGCACATGCACAAATGTTTGTTCTATATAGCCTGTCAGTTTATTTTCTTGCCTTTGAAACATAACTGTGTTTCCCCCATAACATAACTATGGGGGAAGTAAGGAATCCTGGCTATAATCTCTGACATGCCTTTTAGTTTTAAAAATTGGCTAAAGATGCTTACTCAATTTGATCGTGAGGTTGCGTTGAAGTCCATATGCATGCTCAATCACTAAGTCATATCTGACTCTGTGAACCCATGGACTGTAGCCCTCCGGGTTCCTCTGTCCATGAGATTCTCCAGGCAAGAATACAAGAGTGGGCTGCCTTTCGCTTCTCCAGGGGATCTTCCAGAAGCAGGGATCAAGCTCATGTCTCCTGCATTGGGAAATAGATTCTTTACCACTGTGCCACCTGGGTACAAAAAAGTCCATATACTGTGAAGAAAGTAGGTTTTCTTGAATTCTTGTCCCCATTTGGGCCATTTCCCATGGGCAGTCTAAGTGTGGCTGTCTTCTGCAAAGATCCTTAATCAGGCCACTGCGTTGTTGATGCCTGTACAGGAAACCACATTTCCAGGATCAAACGGTAGTACCTCATTTCTCCACATTCTTGTCCCACTTGTATTTCTTCTCGTTGGTTTCGTCCAGCCGGAATCACCTCCTTCCGTCTCTTCACGTATTAATTTTGTTTTCTTCTTTCACGGGCCCCTCAAGGCCCGACGCCCCTGTCTTTCTGATCTCAGCTGCTTGTGTGGACCCCACATAATATCCATTATTTAAAAAAATAGGTTGAATTTCTTTTTGCTCCACGTGGGCAGATACCGTAATTCAACCTTGATTCTCCCTTTGCACAAAGCCAGTTTGAAGAGGGGCTCAGGGAGTCCCGTCATCAGACTGTTGACAGAGAGGGGTCTCAGCATCTGACGCTGAGACGCCGACCGTGAGCTTTGCCTCCGCACCCCTTGAAGGGAAGCCTCGACGGAGTTTGCTCTCAGAAGCTCAGGGCCGTGTCTGCCAACACAACATCACTCATCAAAGGAGGTTATAAACAAGAAAAACTCCAACTATCCTAAACAATTTAGTGGGGGAAAAAAAAAAAAAAAAAAACAACTCTCCGTTGTTTTACTTGCCCAACAAATTATTTAGCATTTGGAGTATAGTGTATAGACAGCACTGGGCCAAGGATCATCTGTGGACATTCCTGCCCTCAAAGGAGCTTAAAGACAGCAGAGACGTGTCCGACTTGGGTCGCAGCAGGGAGCATCTTTTCTCAGACGCTCTGGCAGGCGGGATGCGGGGTGATGCTGACCGAGGCCCATTTCTGCCCTTTCCTCCGCTCCCTCCGACCCGCCCTCCGTCTCACCGGCTCCCTCCTCCTCCGCAGGGAGAAAGAGGCCTCCCGGGGTTACAAGGGGTCATCGGGTTTCCCGGAATGCAAGGACCCGAGGGACCGCAGGGACCACCAGGACAAAAGGTGAGCTTGGCCCTCAGGGGCGCGGGGGCTGGGGTGGGGGGGCCTGAGATGGCCTGTGTCATCCTTTTGTGACTGTGAGGGTTGCAAGTCCACCGTCCGAGGGTCAGGGATGCAGGCTGGAGACCCAGGGAAGGGCGCGGGTCCGGTTCTGGAGCAGTCTCCCTGCTTCCTGGAAGGCAGTCTTTCTTCCTCTTTAGGCCTCAACCCCTGGGGTGGGTGGCCCCCAGCCCCTCCTCCCCCAGCGTGGAATGTCATCTGCTTTATGCCTTAGTCCTTCACACCTGCGGATATAAATGCCCACCTCATCTGAGAAGGGCCTCCCCGTTGGCCTCAGCCTGGTGCGTGCCTGAGTCTGGGCACTGGGGCCGGGCCGCGCCGGCAGCTAAAACACATCCCTGCTTCTCTGAACGTGGCCGCGCTGGGTCTTGTCCTGAAAGATGACCCTTCTTTTGCGAGAGCAGCCGGTGCGCACAGCCTTTTGACCATTGCCGGGCCCCTGTCTAGACCCCCGCCTGCCCGGGGAGATGTGTATAAGAGACAGGGCCTGTGTCATCCTTGCGGGTCATTGAATCGTGTCTGTTCCTTCCAGGGTGACACCGGCGAGCCCGGCCTGCCAGGCACCAAGGGGACCAGAGTGAGTACGGGCCTGGGGGTAACGCCTGCGGGCGGCTCCGGTACAGCGCGCTTCCTGGGGGAGGGCTCCGGACCCACCCACCGCCTCCAGACCCTCTGGGGCGTCTCTCCCGCCCCCCTCCTTCTCGGGGCCCCTCCTTCCGCCTCTGGCCTCTGTCCTCAGCTCGGGACAGCGGTTGCCCTGGGCGCCGGGCCCCTGGGTGACGGCCGCGTCCCCCTCCTCCAGGCCTGCCCCTCGAAGGGCTGGGTGACGTCCCACTCCTCCAGGCCTGCCCCTGGCCGGCTCACTTCCTGTCCTTTCCACACCTGGCTTCTCCCTGACACCTGGCTTCTCCCACGGCTCCTTCCTCAGGGGGTTCCCGTGGGCGGATTTCACTGGGGGAGGGGATGACGCGTCTCCAGGTCTTCATCAACGATGCCTTTGGTCAGTGTGGAAAGTGGTGGCGTGTTCGGATCCACGCTCCCTCTTCCTTCATCACACTCTGCTGTCTTTGCTGTGCCAGCTCCTGGGATGTGCAAGCCGGGAGCTCTTTGAAAAATCTTTGAAAAATAGAAGGCGCTGTAAAATGTAAACGTTTTAATTGTGTTATTGTTACTTCAGCAAGGGGAAGTGTGCCCAGCCTTGCTGGATCCTCCTTGGGGCAGAAGATAACATTGTAACTGCCTGCAGTGAAGATCTGGATTTCAGCCAGGAAGAGCTCTGACTTTCTTGCCTCAGGGAGCTCATTTATGCCTACCCTCTTCTTCCCAGCTGTCTGAGATTTTACTGTAAATTCTCTCTGTCTGCCTATTTATCCATCCACCCATCTCTCTGTCTGTACATCTATCATCTCCTAGAAATTACAAAGGGTGAAACGAGGGCAGAGTTATCTTGTGGGTGTGCAGCCTTGATTTTAGAAGTAACTAATCACCAGGGTTTGATGATGAAGAGTTGCTACTGAAACTCCAAGTCATCTCCAGCCCACCCCTGGCTGGGTCCTCGGTCGCCTCTGTCTGCTCGGGGTCGATGTTCCAAATGCCAGCAGTGAGAGTCTGACATCCTTATCCAGGAGGGTGCAGTGGGAGAAAATGGGGTTCTCCTGCACCTACTGAAAACCTTTTCATTTCCATCCCTACAGGGACCCTCCGGAGTGCCTGGTTACCCTGGAAACCCAGGACTTCCTGTATGTATATAAAAGGCTTCTAGTTCCTGTATGAGGTGTTTGGTGTTTGTTACAGTAGCATTGATGATTTTCTAACTTGTTTACTTTTCATTTTGCTAATTGCAGGGTATTCCTGGCCAGGACGGTCCTCCGGGTCCCCCAGGTATTCCAGGATGCAACGGGACAAAGGTAAACTTAGAGCTGGCTCCTCCCCGCTGGGTGCACGTTTATCTAACTTTGCATGTGGAGCAGTTGGGCAGAGTTGTCCTGTGAACACAGGTTTAGTTGCCACAGTTGGAAAGTGACCTGTGTAACATCTTTCTTTGGTAAGGAAACAGTTTTCCCATGTTTAGTGCTCAGGAAAGACATCATTAAGCCTTTCTATTTTGTAGACTTTTATTCTAAAGTTGCTTTCACCATGAAATCTCTCACCTCTAGTCCATTACCAAAGCAAATAAGAAAATGCTGGTGTTAGTTCTTGTCCCTGTTAAGTGTGTTCTCAAATATATCTCTTCCAATACAAGAGAGTGCTGAGCAGTGTAGCTCATGGCAATTTTTAGACAATGGCTTTCCCCAGCAAACGCAGCGTCCCTGGAGGGCAAGGCGGGGAAACGCCTGGGGCCTCTGGGATGAAGCCCTGTCGCCCTGGTGTCCCTGAGAGTGACTTTCTCTGTCCCCAGGGTGAGAGAGGGCCTGTGGGACCTCCCGGTTTGCCTGGATTCGCTGGAAATCCCGTGAGTATTGGGTTGGCTGATAAGGGTGTTTAATGTTCCTTTGAGGAAAACAAAACTAATACCAACGTTTTCTTTTTTAGGGACCACCAGGGTTACCGGGAATGAAGGTACGTTGTTTTATTTGACTGGATTCATTCCAGGCATCTGTGTATAACAGATGCCACGAAAAATAAACTTACTTTAAATTACTTTGGTTGACCCCGTTGCCTGTTAACCTATTTACCTAAACTCTGCTCCATTAAAAGAGTACTGAAGTCCTGCACACAGACTTAAATTTTAGAGTCTAAAGCTTCAACACCAGGTTCGTTTCTTCATAGGAGATAAGCGGTGCTGGGAAGCATAGTTTGAGGGGGAAATGTAACAGACGTGGGTCCCTGAAGCTCCTTGTCCTGAGCCCCGGGCGGTGCTGTGAGGAGGTCTCCGCAGAGAAACAGAGTCAGTGGGGTGTGCGAGGGGACGCTTGTGCAGTGTGTGGGCACCATATGTATACAGCACACACATATGAGGATGGTGGAGGGAGGGAGAGAGAATTAAAGTACAAATATAATGTGAAATGTTTTGTATGTTGTATAATACATAATACAATATACATTGTTCTATAATATTTACATATTTATTATTCTAATATTTATATGACATATTAATCTAATTCTATATGTTTTGATATATAATTACAATATGTTGAGATAAAGTAGATTCCTTATTTGGGGGAGGTGTGTGACTGTGAGGGTTGCAAGTCCACCGTCCGAGGGTCAGGGATGCAGGCTGGAGACCCAGGGAAGGGCGCGGGTCCGGTTCTGGAGCAGTCTCCCTGCTTCCTGGAAGGCAGTCTTTCTTCCTCTTTAGGCCTCAACCCCTGGGGTGGGTGGCCCCCAGCCCCTCCTCCCCCAGCGTGGAATGTCATCTGCTTTATGCCTTAGTCCTTCACACCTGCGGATATAAATGCCCACCTCATCTGAGAAGGGCCTCCCCGTTGGCCTCAGCCTGGTGCGTGCCTGAGTCTGGGCACTGGGGCCGGGCCGCGCCGGCAGCTAAAACACATCCCTGCTTCTCTGAACGTGGCCGCGCTGGGTCTTGTCCTGAAAGATGACCCTTCTTTTGCGAGAGCAGCCGGTGCGCACAGCCTTTTGACCATTGCCGGGCCCCTGTCTAGACCCCCGCCTGCCCGGGGCCCGTTACGGGGAGCGCCCCACATCCTTCCGTTCAGCGGTCCACGCGCCCTGTCCTCGTGCTGGTCGTTAGGATGAGTGACCGGGGAGACGGCTGGTAGGCTTATCCCAGGCGTAGGCGGAGGCTGAACCCCAGCCCTGGGCAGTCCCACACCAGCGGTGCGTGCCCCCTACTGCACGGGCGTTCAGTCTCTTTCCATAAACATCAGTGTTTGTGACTTGTCTTCCACCCCCTAGGGAGATCCAGGGGAGATTCTGGGCCATATACCAGGGACCCTGCTGAAGGGCGAAAGAGGATATCCTGGACAGCCAGGAGTGCCTGTGAGTACTGACTGGACGATTCCAAGCTCGAGCTGAGTCTCTGCCTGGGCTGCGTCTTAATTCTTCTCTTTCTCGGTGAATTTTACAGGGCTCACCAGGTGTGCCAGGACTGCAAGGCCCCGTTGGCCCCCCAGGATTCACCGGACCTCCAGTAAGTCTGGGGGTGGGGAGTCTCTCTCTGAGGCTGTAATTCAGAGAACAAGTGCGTTGAGGTGTGAAGACTCATAAAATGGAATGAACACTGTAGCCTGGGTGGGAGGGAGCTTGGGGGAGAATGCATACCATGTGGCTGAGGCCCTTTGCTGTCCCCCTGAAGCCCTCCCAACGCTGTTTACCGGCTGTGCTCCAGGATAAAATAAAAAGCTGGGCCAGAAAACTTTACACAGTGGTGAGCCCTTTCAATTCGGATTCAAGAATGAATTTCTGTTTTTTTAAAAAATTGATTTACCTTTTTAATTGAAGGGTAATTGCTTGACAGAATTTTGTTGCTTTCTGTTTAGTAGAGTATAGTTGACTTACAATGCTGTGTTGGTTTCAAGTATACAGCAGGGAGAATCAGTTATACACGTATCCCCTCATTTTTAGATCCTTTCCTGTGTAGGTCGTTACTGAGGGTTGAGGAGTTCAGTGCGGTGCAGTGGGTTATTAGTTATCTATTTGAGCTTCTATCTTAAGGGAGTGTTTGATTGGTGTTTATGGTCCATATGCCCCCAGAGCCATGGGGAAAGGATTATAAAGAGATGTCACATGTCACAGGCGGAGACATCCCCCTGGCGACTTGTGAATTACTGGTGGGGCTGCGAGGATGCAGAGAAGAGCAGGCTCCGCCCTGGACCTTCCCTGGTGGGAACACAGTCACATCCAGGAACCTGCTCTCCTGGGGGCTGCGGACCCAGCCCAGGCTGTGAAGAAGCTGCGCTGTGTTTGTAGTGAGACTAAAAGCTGAGCTCAGAGATCAGCTTCCAGGAGGCTCTGCTCTGCTATCAGCCTCCTTTGCAGCTGATGATTCTCCACAGAAGGGCAGCATCAGCTCCTCCTACTCACACATTTTGGGAGCAAAAGAGAATTCATGTTAACAGAGCTTACTTGGGAGTGCCCCGTTCAGAGGAATGGGTGATATGAGAATGCCATCCTCACTTGAGCCTGCCTGAGAGTCCGGGGGTTTGGTGGTGGGTTCATCCACTCTCTGATCGCCTGGCACACGCTCAGCTCAGTGGGTTCCACTGGGAACCCCTGGGATTATGAGGGATTTTCGTCCCTGTTAGTAATTATCTTGGACTAATTTCTGGTTGCTCTCAAAGATTAACAGACAGGAAAAACAGGTAATATCCAACAAACTATCGCGCTAACCGTGATAGCTGAAGATAACTTTGGCACAGAGAAGCACACCGGGGTTGTGAACCATATTTAATTAAGATGCTCTCTCTTCCAGGGCCCTCCAGGCCCTCCTGGCCCTCCAGGCGAAAAGGTAAAGATTGCTTTCCATTTGTCTTTCTTTGGCATTAGTGTGAGGCCGTCCTGACGTTGCTCTAACTCATTCCTTAGTCTCTGTAAAGTATTTCGGGAAATTAGACGTGTTATATTTGTCTCTACATTAAACACGTCTGTTCACCTATCCCTCAGTCCATCAATCTATCCAACTTCTCTGTCAATCAATCCACTCATCTATTGATCTGTCAATTATTGATCTATTGATCTCTCCTCCTATCCGTCTGTTAGTCATGGAATCATTGATGTTTTCCTTAGTTTTCTAAAACCAGAGTTTAAAAATCTTTGAATTTTAAAAAATGGTTTCTATGGGATCTTTTTCGGTAATACTTTAGCAAAGCTTTTTAATAGACATTGAATACAGCATGATCACAACTTTCTTGAACTTATCAATAGTATGTCTTTATGGGGTGAAGCTATTGCTTTAAATGTACCAGCTTGTTGCATTTCATGTCGTATCTGGTAGATGATTTTGAACAAAGTAGACAATGCTAGTAATGGAAGCCTGCCTTTTCATCAACAGGGGCAAATGGGCTTGAGCTTTCAAGGGCCGAAAGGTGAAAAGGTGAGTGCTCTTTGTTTGGGGCGTTTTCCTGGCCAAAATCACAGGGCTGAGCAGGGTAAGGTTTCCGCCTCTGGGCCCCCTCCTGGGCCCTGATGACCGCAGCCACCCTTCTCTGAACGCTCTTGCGGATGTTAGTGTTTGCCTGGAGGTCGCAGCTGGAATGCGCTCAGATGACTTCGTGTGGGGTCTGACCCACAGGTGCAGCTTTGGCGAGGCCGCTGTTCCTCCTCTCTGTTCCCAGCGGTCGGTCACAGTGTCCTCAGGCAGTGACAAAGCCCGAGCTGGGCTTCATGCTAAAAGGGTCAGATGTAGGACGTGGCTGTTAGTGGCACAACCATAATGAACGCTTAAAGATGAGGCCCCTGTACCTGAGGTGGGAGGAAAGGCGCCTTGGAGGCAGGGAGGCACAGACTGGAAGGGGAGGCCTCATCCTGGGGGAGAGAGGCAGGCCCTGGGTCCCTGAGGCTCCGGGGGTGCTCCGCGCCACTTTGCCTGGACCCGGCCGGTGAGATGCGCTCCGAGCGCTGGCTGCTGGGATTGCGGCAGCACCCGCTTCCCAAGCCGGTGCAGACAATGGCCACGTGGAGTGGGCGCCCGGGGGCCTCCTCTTCTCAGCCCAGGTTTCCACCCCGCCTTTTCGTAAACCTCGGAGGAAAGGGATTCTGTGCCGGGCGCAGTGGAGGCCTTTGGATCTCAGTCACTGCCTGGTGCTGAGGCTGCGGTGCTTCCCGCTTGCCAGCAGCGGGGCTTCCAGGAGGGAATCCCTGGCACCTCTCTCCTCGTCGGTTTACACGAAGGGAGCTTTCCCTCTGGGCACTCCGAGGCAGCCAGCGCCCTTTCCTCCGCGCCACCAAATGTGCCAGGCCGGCTTCTGTGTGCCGTTGTGTATTACTCGCGCTGTTTGTCTCAATGCACGGCCTGTGCACGTGTGCTCACATCCACGTGTCCTCCGGGCGTTCAAGTTCCGTTGTCACGGGGTGGCGGCCGCCCTGATCACGGAGCGGGACAGTCTTCTCCTGGCTTTGTATTCTTAGTGGATTGTCTCCCTTCGGAAACTTGATTTTCTGCTGCGGCGAGGACAGGCTGAAACAGAACCCAGTCACNCACGTGTCCTCCGGGCGTTCAAGTTCCGTTGTCACGGGGTGGCGGCCGCCCTGACCGCGGAGCGGGACAGCCTTCTCCTGGCTTTGTATCCTTAGTGGATTGTCTCCCTTCGGAAACTTGATTTTCTGCTGCGGCGAGGACAGGCTGAAACAGAACCCAGTCACGTTTTTTAAACAGTTCTATTCTTGATGTTTCCCCCTTCTGCCTCCTCTGGCCAGTATAGTTGTTTTTATGCCTGATTAACCCCCAATTTTTGCCTCATCAGGGTGATCAAGGGGTCAGCGGGCCCCCGGGATTACCAGGACAGGCTCAAGTCATCACGAAAGGAGACACAGCCATGCGCGGCGAGAAGGTAGGGGCCGACTGCGCCCAGCGAGCGCTGCCTTCCTAGTCCTGAGCAGTTTCGAAGGGGTAAAGACAGACCGGGTCAAAGTTCAGTTTCTCCGGTTCTGTTCACGCTGACCTGGAAGACAGGGGTGTGGACTCCCCATCACATGAGAAGTGAGCCCCTTGAGAGCAGAGGCAGCTGCTCCGGCTGCAGCCAGACCGGCTGGAGGCCGACCTCC
>SJYT01000969.1:994194-1040343 GCA_006410635.1 Cephalophus harveyi | reverse complement strand
AGGGTCACGGTGGGGGCGGCCGGGGCTGCGGGGAGCGGGGGCCGCTGAGGGCGGGGGAGGGTCCGGTCCTGCGGACCAGGCGAGCTCCCTGTGCCGTCTTTACATCCATCACCCAGTCATGGCAGGAAGTGACTGCTCCAGACCAGTGTGAATTTCCTGGTTACTGTAACAGGAAAAGCTGCGTTTTTCCTTGTACCTGTTCCGTGTAGCCACTACACAGTACTCATCTTTCTTTTATAACTTATTTTAGGGTCAAAAAGGTGAACCTGGATTTCCGGTAAGCACCGAAGTCTTGTTTATTGTTATTATTTTGTGTGAAAGATGGCCATGTATTGGCTTTAGGTTACAAGCTTATTTCAGCTTCTTTGGAACATTTACTTAATTTAGTAGTCTATTTAAATGTACGAGTGAATCTAACCCTTTCTCTTTTTTTTCTGTTAAGGGGCTGCAAGGGTTTGGAGAGAAAGGAGAACCTGGAAAACCAGGGCCCCGGGTAAGTGCTTCCGGAGCCCTCTCCTTTCTGGTGTGAGACCATTTCTCCCCCATTGCTAGGACCACAGGGTCACAGGAGCGTAGACTCCAAGGGCTCTGCAGGGGGCTCTCGGAAGCCCTGGGAGCAGGAGTAAGGAGGGAGTCGGCGTTAGAGGAGGGTCTCCCAGGTGACACAGTGGTGGAGAAGCTACCTGCCAGTGCCGGAGACAGGGCTTCCATCCCTGAGTCAGGAGAGCCCCTGGAGGAGGAAATGGCACCCCGCTCCAGTATTCCTGCCTGGAGAATCCCATGGACAGAGCGGAGGCTTATTCAGAGGACCGCCCCTTCTCCCGCCAAGAGAGTGCATCGCCCATCACCCCCGTCTCGGATGGGCGCTCGCTGAAGAGCCACCTGTCCACCTGCTCAGAGCATCTGGGTGCCCAGCTGCTCAGCTGCTTCCCACGCCCCGAGTGGCAGGAGGCCCACCACCTCCAACAGCTGAGAGACTTCAGCTTCTTCCCTGAAATGATGCGTGGAAACCTCTGTGAGCGTGAAGCAGCGGTGTTTCAGCCGCCAAACACCACCTTGCCAGTCGGAAAACTTCCCTGGCGTCAGCTCTGCAGCCAGGTGTCCTGATGCCAGACTCAGAGTGAATCAGCCTCCAGTTTTTAAACATCGTAAAGTCTCCTATCGTTGTAGCCCTTTCAGCTCACAGTGATTTAATGTGTCTTCCATGACTTACTACTGGAGCATGGCCGGTTCACCCAGAGAATTCATACGGTGTAATAACTTGTATTTGATTCAAATCCGTGGTGTTAGAGCGTAGCTATTACTATTATTTATGCACTAAGTGAGTGAAGTTGTGTCCGGCTCTTTGTGACCCCATGGACTGTAGCCTAGCAGGCTCCTCGGTCCATGGAATTTTCCAGGCAAGAGTACTGGAGTGGGTTGCCATTTCCTTCTCCAATTTGTGCACTACTAATATTTAAATTTTTATTGTTCAGGGAAAACCAGGAAAAGATGGTGAAAAAGGAGACAAAGGAAGTCCAGTGAGTATTTCTCTATGATTTTTTAAAAAGCAAGCTGTTGCTCTTTCTCGCTTATAACTCGTCGCTTTCTGTCCCATTTTAGGGGTTTCCGGGCGATTCAGGGTACCCAGGACAGCCAGGCCGAGCCGGTTTAAAGGTGAATGGCGACCCTACTTCCTTTTTGTTTTATGCCTTTATTTTGCTCAACCTAAATTTTTTCCTAGAATAAAGGACCATGCGCTCAAAGAATAGAAACTATGTGTGTCCCTTGTGAGAAAACACACCTTAGTGTGCATATGTTTTTAAAGAAAAAATATAAAACGTTCCACTTTTACGTGGGTTTTTTTTTTTTTGGAGCAGATTAATTTTTCCCAATTATGAAACAAAGTAAATGCAGGAAGATATAGAAAAAGAAAATTTGTGTAATTTTTCTACGGTTCACTCAGAAATGGTCAGAATTCATAATTGTCCCATGTATACACATATACATGAGCTTTTAAAAAATGGGACCGCATGATTTAGCTGGCTTTTCCCCTTGGTGACAGAGTGAGGATATATTCCAGCATTGTAAGTGTGGTTATACGTCAACACTTGGGATGCTCGTGCCTTTTTCTGCATGGTATTTGGACCTTTTCCATGTTTTTCTGATTTTAAGTATCAGAAAAATACTTGTCTGGTCATTTCCCACCATAAATTCCTAAAATGTATGATTTTGGAGTTAATGTTTAGACCCGTTTCTGGGGAAGCTTTTGCCACATGAGACAAAATTGCCCTTAGAAGAAAGAACACTCCATCAGCCTTCCATCTGACATCTGTTTGTTACTGAACTTAAATAAATACTTGCCGATCTGATACTCAGAGAAAACTGTGGTTTTATTTATTTATTTTTTGTGTGTGGGTTTATTTTTCTGTTTGAGTCATGAGACTAGGTAATGTAAATCTCCACTAAAATAAGAAATGGATTGGAAATACTCATCTCTGGATTGGAAATACTCGCCTCTAACAGTAGGGAGAGGACCTCAGGGTTTGCTTAGCAAAGCCTGTGACAAAGGGAGAAATCTTTCTTTAAGGCTGTAACTTCATGAGAAAGGCAATTCTTGTAGGCTGTAAAAGGTAAATTTGTTTAGAATATAAAAGAGTTTTTTAAAGTCCCGTGATTATGTAAAATCTCTTCTTGTATTCAAATAAGAAAAACAAAGCATGCTAATTCTGGTTTAACACAAGTTTAAAGCCTTAGCTTAGAAGGAAAAAAATGAAAAAAAAAAAAGCAAAGTGAAAAATGTGCCTTCATGAAATAATGTGCATATCTTAGGACTTTTAAAAATATTATTATAATTCTTACATAATAACATTGCGTATAAAGTGATTTAGTTCTTGAGTTTTTCATCTAATATATGTTAAATTAAGCCTCAGAGTGATCAGAATTTATCCACGCGATGTTTTCAAGTCATGCTGCATCTTAAGGGGAAAGGAAAAGCACGAGTTTCCTTCTATTATTACTTTAAATGCAGGTTTAGACAGTCTTACACCTAAAATCCTCAACTAAAATGATTTAAGAAAATACATTTAGCCGCCCTAAGCTTTCATATCATTTTATTTCATTTATTTTTTATTATTTTTTTAAAAACGACTGTATAGGACTTCCCTAGTGGTCCAGCGGGTTAGACTTCATTTCCAGGCAACCATCATTATTTAAAAAACACAAGTGAAGCTGTTTTTCTCTTACAGGGAGAGAAAGGAGAAGCAGGTCCTCCCGGGCTGCCTGGAACCGTGAGTACCAGTGGCTTCTGCTGTCTGTGAGGTGGTTTGAAAAGAGGGAAAGAGAGAGACGGGCTGACCCACCTTGGCCACACGCTCCACGACCTTCGTAGAATGACATTGATGTGTAGGGGTGCATGTAATTTGAACTGATAATTTGTGTTTTGTATCATGTGGTGTTTGGTATTTACTCGTTATCATATTTGGACACTTTCTGCCTCTCTTTGACAACTAAAATGAAAAGAGTTGCCCACGGATAACAATATTAGCAACACATTTTGAAACTTAAATGAAAGGTGTGGTAAGGAAAAAGATAATCAGGGAAACAGGCTATCGATTGCTGCAGAGGAGCTGTATCTAAGGGTGGAAGGCACCCTGTCCTTGCGTTTCGGCAACTCAGAATTGGGGTGAACTGGCTCCTCCTTTTTATGGAGGCTCACAGAGCCTTCCTGTCTCATATTCCAAGGGCCTTAAAGAAGGGTCCCCACTTCTGACCTCTTCCAATTAAAAAATTGAGTGTTCCTGTTACATATTTCCTGAGGAAATTTTAGGCAACTTTTGTGATAATACTCTTTTAAGAAGTCTGTTCTTGCAGCTTGTGTGAGCATTGAGATATTCCGTACCTAAGCCTCAGAATTCGTGTCTTTCTAATTTGCCTTCACTGGCAAAGCCTCTGCCGAGCAGATTATTACGGAAGGGAGCAGAGCCGCCTGGCAGAGCTCCCTGCACGGAGGGCGCTGGGTCTGCTCTCCGTGCGCCCCGCACCCCTCCTCTCCCATCGTCACTTCCCTGCTTTCACTGTCTTGAAATAATAAAAGCTGTGTGTTTCTTCATCTGTGCTGTAATGCGCAGCCCAGCCCCTGCCGGGCCGTGTGATGATCTTTTCTTCCGTAATTCAGGTTATTGGCACAGGACCCTTGGGAGAGAAAGGAGAGCCCGGGTACCCAGGGGGCCCAGGGGCGAAAGGGGAGACAGGTCCCAAAGGTGAGGTTCTTTCCTCCTCCTTTCCCTCCCCCTCCAGCCCCCGTTCCCGGGACCACAGGTACCCACAGCACAGAAATTCACATCACAAACCTCCAGTGAACCAGGCTCACTTTGCCCCACTCTGTCTGCCTCCTTGTAGGTTTCCCAGGAATACCAGGCCAGCCAGGCCCTCCAGGTGAGCATCTGTAACTGATTTTTTTAGAGTATTTGCTTTCTATGCTGTTTCCATTCTGAACAGGTTTATCCTCTGTGTCAGTTAGATACTTGCATAAAATGGTTAGCAATTTTGTTGCACATTTTTCTACCTCTGAAAACAAGTTGTGCTCCTGGGACTGAATTTGCTTTGTAAATTGCATGTTAGCGGGTACTTAGACACATGCATTTCCTCTCTCCCTGGCTCTGACTTAACAGCCTGCCTTTCCACCTCTTCCAGGGGTATGGTCGCCTTTCTGAAGACCACCCTCCCCCTGCCCCCAAGCATCCTCGCTCTCCCTTGCTGTCTGTCTGGAATGCCTCAGCTTGAGACTGGACTCAAGGCTGAAACCTCTTCTAACTAATCTAATCAACCCTAATCTTGCTTCTTGGGAGGCTCCTGCGTCACTGAGCTTATGCTAAGCCTGTGCCTGGGTGCTAGTTTTGCATTTCCAGCAGGCTGAATCATCGGGAGGCTGGGGGCTGCGCTTCCATAGTGCAGATGCCTGCTGTTTGCACCGCAGGCGTGTAACAGAGCAGAGGTGATAAATGCTCGGCTTGGAGCCCTCACGTGCCCCGGGATTGATCCTGCGCGGAGTGCTCGCAGTCTTACTGAGGCTTCGGTTGTGTTTGTTCTTTATTTTTAATTCTTGTTGTTCTTTGTTATTTTATTTTTCCCTTCCTGACAGTCCTTAAGTTTAAAGTTCTCCCAGAGCCCCTTCCTTTATTTTAACGGGAACAGACACCCCCCGCCCCCGCCCCGCCATCCACACTGTCGGAGATTCACAGCCGCGGTGGCTCAAGGCTGGCTTTCAGCGCCCTGCATACTTTTTTGCTGCTAAAATTTGGGCATCTACGCTTAAAATCATCCTTGTCCATCTTCTCCACCCCTGTCTTCTTGGCCGGAAAGCTCGCTGGACCTCCTGGGTGCTCTAGCGAACAGGTCACTTCCTGTCTCTTGCCAAATCTGCTTTCTCAGACCTCTTATCTGGCCCCATTAACATCTCAAGCTATGGGTTTTAGAAACCGTCTTTGAAGCTGCCCTGGCCTTGTTCGCTTTCAGGCCGCCCCGCCGCCCTCTGCTGACTGCGGAGGCCCTCGCCTCCCTGCCAGCCTCCCTGCCTCGTGCGGACCACCCGGGCTCAGGTTCACGGCTGGGGTCCGGGTCTGGCCGTCCTTCCTGGGAGCTCTTCCCCGCTCCGCTCTGCTTTTGCCTGGGCCAGCTCTTCGGGGTCACCTCCCTGTCCACCCTCCTGCTGTGGCCCCTCTCGGAGGCTGGCTGTCCACTCTCCGGAACAGCAGTCACTTCCCCCACGGCCGCCTGGACCGCTGGGTCCCAAGCACTTCATCCAGACCCCTCTGGGCTGTCACAGGCCCCTGCGATCTTGCCCCCATAAAACTCAGGGGGGCCGAGCTCGCCGCCCGCGCTCACTCCACCCACCGCCGCGGCATCGCGCTCTTCCCCTCTTCAGCTGGTTCCCGCCCGGTTCCCACCCGCTCTGCGTGCTGTCCAGGCTGCTCCACCGAGCCGCGTTTCTGTGCCTCTCCTCTCTGAGCAGACGTGGAGCGTCCTCTGTCTGGCCTGCTGGGGCCGCTGCCCTGAGGGGACGCACAGATCTGAGAGCGGGCATAGTGAGCCCCTGCGCCTCGCAGGGACTTCGCAGGGAGCCCTGGTCCAGCTGCATTTACGTGCGACACCTGGCGCCCTTCTCACTGTTTGAGCAGCCCGCGTTCAGCGGTGGTCTGCCAGTCATTCTCCCGGGAACAGAGCGAAGGGAACCCGTGATTCTATCGTGAGACTTGAGTCTTGTGACTGTGAGGGTCTCTTCTGCTTCCAGGCTTCCCGACTCCGGGACTGATTGGTGCCCCCGGCTTCCCCGGCGACAGAGGAGAGAAGGGTGAACCGGGCTTGCCGGGCGTGTCTCTGCCAGGACCCAGTGGAAGGGACGGGCTTCCCGGCCCCCCTGGGCCCCCCGGGCCCCCCGGGCAGCCGGGCCCCACAGGTGAGTACCTTGTGGGTGTGTCCCGCGTGGCGTCCTGTCTAGGATGGGTGCAGGCAGGGCTCAGCGGGGCTGGGGGGGGCGGTGCCCGCGTTCACATGCTGAGCCAGAGGCCAGGTGTCCAGCAACTTACGATTATCTGCATCTCACGTGGGTGTCTTTGCCGAGTTAGTCACCGCAGAGAGAATGCGGAACATAAACTAATGAACCCGGCCTACAGGAACAAGAGCCGGCTTAACCAGCATCTGAAGGTGGAGAGCAAGCTGGTCCTGACACAGACACATGTGCATGGGCCCACACACACGCTCACGCGTGCGCACACACACACCCGCACATGCATACACACACGTGCACGCGCACACACGCACACGCGGAGAAGGGGCTGCTCTGTGTGGTAACATAGTAAGTGGCTTCAAATCCGAATGGTAGTTTACCTGGGTTTTTCCCATCTGTCCACCATCAAAGCTGAGCACAGAACGTGAACCCGTTGACTCAGCAAAGGGGGTTCTGTGCCTCCAAAGTAGCCCCAGTGCAGAGTATCAGAACCTTCACGGGGACCTGAGCTAACGGCTGGCTCCATCAGGGGGTCAGGGAGCTGAGCTGAGCTGACTCCGGCCAGCCTGTGCAGAGTGTCAGGACCTTCACGGGGACCTGAGCTAACGGCTGGCTCCATCAGGGGGTCAGGGAGCTGAGCTGAGCTGACTCCGTGCAGCCTGTGCAGAGTGTCAGGACCTTCACGGGGACCTGAGCTAACGGCTGGCTCCATCAGGGAGTCGGGGAGCTGAGCTGACTCCGGCCAGCCTGTGCACAGCAGGGTGACTGCAGCGTGGCTCTTCGGGCTGCTGAAAGGGGCTCCCGGAGGGGCCCGTGGCTGACTCCCGGAGGGCAGACCCAGCTCCACGGAAGGACTTCTCGTGGATGAGGCTCTTGCGGAGGCCAGATACGCCCTGGGCGGTGCGAGCACCTCACGATGGGCACCCTCGCTGGGAACCCAGACCCAGCGTCGCGCGTTTCCTCGTTAACGGGGCGAGAGCACATCCCCTGTGACCTCACGGGGACTCCCGCCCCTTCTGATGTGAAACACAGAGAATGAAGATCAAATAGCGAAGCCCTCGAGGCAGGCGGCACAGAGGCACGTTTCTCTGCATTTCTGAGAGAAGCTTGTGGGCGTCAGAAGGGCCTCTGGGTGCTCATTGACTCAACCCTTGGTCACTTGCTTATTCAGCAAACATCGGCATGCCTCCGATGCCGGGAGCCGCCCTGAGGCCTGTGGCAGAGCCCACGAGACAGTCCTGGCCTCCTGGGCCGCGCACCACGGGGCAGAGGCCACGTAAATCAGTAGCGGACGGGGTAGCAGCTGGGGCTGCAGACTCAGGAGGAGACGAAGTCGGGAGGGGAAGACAGAGGTCAGGGTGTGGGCAGGCGGGCCGGGGGGTGTAGTTTTAAATCGAGTGATCGGCAAGGAGGCTGGTGAGAAGCCAGCCGGGGGGGAGTCTCGAGCCTTTTCTTAGTATTCTGCCGGTTCTGAAATGTGAACACCTCTCAGGGAAAGACGTGACCTTCTTCCCGCTGTGAATTGTGCGGGGCCTGGGAGTTGAATACCTTGACATTTACCACCTCGGTTCCCCAGTCTCCCTTTTCAGGCGGTGCACACCCCGGTGTGTGGGTGGTGGCTCCATAAACGAGAGTTCTGCACAGACGGGGCTGGTGTGTGGGCTGCGGACGCAGGAGCCCCAGCCGTGGATGTCTGGGCTGTGCTCGTGACGAGTGGCCGGCGCAGCCCCGAGTTTAATGACTTGCTCTGTCCTTTTCCTTCAAAGATCCCGGAGAAGGAAGTGCTAACTCTATCACTGTGTGTCCAGAAGCAACACTGTTTTTTACTGGAACCCACAACAGACGGCGTTTGGGTCACTGCAGTTCATTTTCATGCTTCTTCACGTCAGTGATGCTCAGGATTGAATCAGAGCAATTAGGGGTGTTTTCCCACGGGCAGTCTGCACCTCTGAAATAATGAGCACTTTGCTGCGAGTCTGCTCAGCAGGAAAAAAAGGCATAAAGTTGCTCAGGTCTCTGTTGACCTCACAGATGTAGGATATGGACGGCCCATCACTCTTTGAGCCTCAGTTTCTGAATCTGTAAGGATGATGGGCTGTACTTTGTCATAAGGATGCTGGAGTGTACTTTGCAAGATAATATGAAATAAGGCTCAGGACAAGGCTCAAGAGCTGAAATACATGTTAGAATCATAAAGTAGAAACTTCAGCCATGACGGCTTGTGACGGGGAGCGGACGGACGCTCTGTGTGCTGGTCGTGCTTCACAAGTTAATGTACTGGGACTGTGTCTTGTCCAGATCACAGCTGGGTTCCTGGTACTTGTCAGATAGCCTGAAAACAGGTTCATTTTGTAACAGAAATTGAATTAAGAGCCGGTGAGACCACCTGGCTTCAGGTTGGTGGGAGTGATCCTATAATTGTTAAAAATCCATTTCAGATGGAATCGTGAAATGCCAGCCCGGGCCGCCAGGGGACCAGGGTCCTCCCGGAATTCCAGGGCAGCCAGGGTTGACGGGCGAAGTTGGAGAAAAAGGTAAGAGGTTTAATTGTTCAAGAAAGGGTGACTGTGCTTGGACGTGTGATACATTCCTTCTTATGTACCGGCTTTGGGTGGACATGGGTACATTCTTCATTTGAAGCTCTTTTCAAAGTCCCTTCCTGAGACACGCCTTCCAACAGCCCTGCTGAGATTACTGGGTGCTGGAGAGACAGTTATCACCGGGGAGGCCACGGGGGCCTTGAAGTCAGAGTCCCTCCCTGTGGTCAGCAGATTAAATTCCCAGATTGATAGCTCTGTGCTGTCCTTTGGTTCAAAGTCTGAGACTCCATTCTCCAGGAATGCACATCTTCCCATCAGCCCGATAACAAGCTTGCACACAGGATGTTCACACCCATCTTAGTTCCCTTAATCAATGTGAACAGCTCTGAGGTGGTGGGTCGGCCGACTCCACCCGGGACTCTGTTTTATCTTAACCTTCTCAAGGGCCTGTAATGCTAGCCCAGGACTCAGCATAATCCCCTCACAATCTTGGGAACATGGCTCATCTCTGTACAGACAGGCCTGCCTTCGCGTGGGCTAAACCAAGGATGTTCTGGTATTTATACAGTATGGCTCTTAATGCCCAGAACAAAGAGAGCGTGGCCTCCACAAGACTGATCCCTCTGGGCCCCATGTCTGGCTTTAGATTGCAGAGAATTTGCACTCTTCACAAGTTTTAATGTGCAAATGCCTGGAAAACGTCTCAGCACTTTGACAGCCATGTACGTTGCGGAACCCTAGATACAGTCAAGGTTTAGGGCAAAGGCCCTAAGACATGCCGAAGGCCTTAGCGTAGTTAGAGGATCAAGAGGCAAGAGATTCGCGTTGCCAAACAAAGGCGTGTCCTCCCGTCTTCCAGCTCTGGGGTTCCTCTCGTTGTCCTTCTTCCGTGTCAGGTCAGCTCTTGCTTTTTGTGCTTTTTACTCCCCCGTGTCATCTGTCAGCCTGGAACACAGGTTCGAAGTCCCGGAGTTAGAGGGGCAGTTGCCTAAGAAACGCTGAGTCAGAGAGAAAGATGATGGGGAGCTTCAGAGCTAAGACAGAAGGATCCAGTCGTGTGGTCTCGGGCTGATGAGCAGAATGGGGTTCTGGATCACTGTGGATTGAGGCAGCGTCTGTCGCTCTGCAGGACAGAAGGATGGGGCTCCTTAGAAGGGTCCCCGTGGTCGCCTGTGGCCGTGCTGAGGGCAGAGGGCAGGCCCCGTGTCAGGGACCTACGGCCACTGGCAGCTGGATGCGTCCGGAGTGGGCCCTGGGTGGACGGTGCCTCTCCTGTGCTGCCACTGTGCCGCGGGGCTTTCTGTTCCCTCGTTCCACATAATACCCCGTGTCTCCTTTTTTTAGGTCAAAAAGGAGACAGTTGCCTCGCCTGTGACACAACAGAGCTTCGTGGGCCCCCAGGGCCACAGGGGCCCCCCGGAGAAATAGGTAAGACCCCCAGTGTGAAAGGGACTGGGTTGGGATTTGCTTCAGTGGGTCGGAACCTTCGCAGTGAAGCGCATCTTACATGCCTGACCAGATGGTCTGCACCGGTGTTAAAGCAAGAGATGAGAAGTGGACCTGCCCTTCCGGGATTTATCCATTTTGTCGAAAACGATCAAGATGGCCTACAAATCCAGTGTCAGAAAGGTTTCCTAGTGAAAAGGTAGCAGCAGGTGGTTCACACAGCTCTGAAAACTTCCTCATCTCAGAGTAGGTCACTGCCTGCTTTGGCGGAAGTGGTCCCTGGATGGGTGGGCAGGAATTTGTAGCCATCCAGAGTCAGGGGTCCTGGTGTGCATTCCAGGGTCACTTCCCCACTTCTGAGCCCATTTTAGGCATTTTTTTTTTTTAAGGCCTGCCTTCGCGTGGGCTAAACCAAGGATGTTCTGGTATTTATACAGTATGGCTCTTAATGCCCAGAACAAAGAGAGCGTGGCCTCCACAAGACTGATCCCTCTGGGCCCCATGTCTGGCTTTAGATTGCAGAGAATTTGCACTCTTCACAAGTTTTAATGTGCAAATGCCTGGAAAACGTCTCAGCACTTTGACAGCCATGTACGTTGCGGAACCCTAGATACAGTCAAGGTTTAGGGCAAAGGCCCTAAGACATGCCGAAGGCCTTAGCGTAGTTAGAGGATCAAGAGGCAAGAGATTCGCGTTGCCAAACAAAAGCGTGTCCTCCCGTCTTCCAGCTCTGGGGTTCCTCTCGTTGTCCTTCTTCCGTGTCAGGTCAGCTCTTGCTTTTTGTGCTTTTTACTCCCCCGTGTCATCTGTCAGCCTGGAACACAGGTTCGAAGTCCCGGAGTTAGAGGGGCAGTTGCCTAAGAAACGCTGAGTCAGAGAGAAAGATGATGGGGAGCTTCAGAGCTAAGACAGAAGGATCCAGTCGTGTGGTCTCGGGCTGATGAGCAGAATGGGGTTCTGGATCACTGTGGATTGAGGCAGCGTCTGTCGCTCTGCAGGACAGAAGGATGGGGCTCCTTAGAAGGGTCCCCGTGGTCGCCTGTGGCCGTGCTGAGGGCAGAGGGCAGGCCCCGTGTCAGGGACCTACGGCCACTGGCAGCTGGATGCGTCCGGAGTGGGCCCTGGGTGGACGGTGCCTCTCCTGTGCTGCCACTGTGCCGCGGGGCTTTCTGTTCCCTCGTTCCACATAATACCCCGTGTCTCCTTTTTTTAGGTCAAAAAGGAGACAGTTGCCTCGCCTGTGACACAACAGAGCTTCGTGGGCCCCCAGGGCCACAGGGGCCCCCCGGAGAAATAGGTAAGACCCCCAGTGTGAAAGGGACTGGGTTGGGATTTGCTTCAGTGGGTCGGAACCTTCGCAGTGAAGCGCATCTTACATGCCTGACCAGATGGTCTGCACCGGTGTTAAAGCAAGAGATGAGAAGTGGACCTGCCCTTCCGGGATTTATCCATTTTGTCGAAAACGATCAAGATGGCCTACAAATCCAGTGTCAGAAAGGTTTCCTAGTGAAAAGGTAGCAGCAGGTGGTTCACACAGCTCTGAAAACTTCCTCATCTCAGAGTAGGTCACTGCCTGCTTTGGCGGAAGTGGTCCCTGGATGGGTGGGCAGGAATTTGTAGCCATCCAGAGTCAGGGGTCCTGGTGTGCATTCCAGGGTCACTTCCCCACTTCTGAGCCCATTTTAGGCATTTTTTTTTTTTTGTCATTACTCTCTTGAGATTCTTTAAACATCATCCACTTTGTATAAAAATCTTTGCACTTTTGAATCATGAAGAAAAGGAAGTATTTTGAGCTGTTAGAAAGTGTCTTATCAACAACGTGCTGAATTTTTCCTCCGTCTCTTACAAAAGGTTTCCCAGGACAGCCAGGGGCCAAGGGTGACAGAGGCTTGCCCGGCAGGGATGGTCTGGAAGGAATGCCTGTAAGTAAACCAGTCTGAGTTCCTGTATGTATTAGAAGTTGCCACCAAGCAAACCAGCAAAGGCGTATCTTTTCGCATCTGCAAATGGACTCTTGCTTTATTTGGGAGCCAGTAAAGGATTGCTTTGTGGAACAGTTAGAATCACTCCCCATGTCCTTCCTGACTGATGGAGCTGAGAATGGGCCGAAGCGTTGAATCCAGAACCCTCAGCCCAACTTGCTGGTCTTCTCACCTGGTCAGAGTTCTGCTGCCACCTCACCTGTGTGCAGGTGTGGCTCAGCGCTGCTGGGCACTTTCCCACGGGCCTCTAGGGGCCCTTGGAGCCAGTGGTGCCGCCAAGGGTCACGCCAGAAGCTGCGCTGGTGAGCTGTTGGCTTTCTGCGTGACCACCCATCCTACACCAGGTAGCCTAGAGCTCCTCAGTGAATAAGTTCAGCGGTGATGGTTTCTGTGGGGATGGAGGCAAACTGACCTGTTTTCTTCTGGAAATCTGAGCCATTCCTTTATTCTCATTATTGCAGATACAGATTTTGAAAATTCCTATCACCAACATCTATTATAAAGATGCTTTTTCAAACCTGTGAAGGCAATATCTCAATCTCAGGACGCGAAACCTTTCAGTTAAACAGAATGTCAGTTTCTCAACCTTCCTACATTGTTTTAAAAGGAGTCATTGAATAGGGAATTATAGTCATGATCTTAAATATTGGAGGACATGACTTTCGTGCGTGTAATCAGCTTCTCTGCTAAAGCTTTTAGACCTTGGGGTTTGTTCTCACATTGTCTTTGTTCTTCTAAGTTCAGTAAGCATTAGCCAGCTTCTCCAATTTCTTTCATTCCTTTTTTCTTTTCATTTCTCTTTTGTGCTAAATTGAACATTAAATCTTCAGCATTATTCTTTTTTGGTGTACAAATTACATTTGTAGTTTAAAAAGATATTTCTGGAAGGTTCTATAAGGGTGGGCCAGGCCAAGAGTGAGTTGAAATAGGAATGAAACAGCTGGAATTCAATGGTTTTCTCCGTTTGAAGTCAGATCGTGGGCCTCTGCTCTCCAGAACTTCCCCGGTGCCTGGGGAGCTGAGTTAGAAGTCGCAATTGTTTAAAATATTTCTAAATAAGTTGTAAGTTCACAAAGCTGGGAATGCGGACTGTGGTGGGGATCAAAGTCGGGACCACTTTGAAGGCCACAGACAGCGTCTGGACGTGGTCTTTATCTCCGCGGCCTTTCTGGAATAAAGACTTCCTGCTTCGAGTCTGCCTGGAACCTAGTTCAGACACCCGCCCCTAGATCCAGCCCCAGACCCAATAAAAATGAGAAAAAAAAGGAAGGGATGGTTGAGGAGAAGTCAAGATAAATAAAAAATGCCAAAAATGTACAGTGGAAAGGCAGACCCCTGTACCTTGTCCGTCAGAGGTCCTTCCTTGGGATAGAGGGAAAACACTTCTGAAAACTGTTCTCTGGGTAAATAGCTTGAGATGATAATGGATTTCCTTTTGCTGGATGCAGTATCACAGCTCCAGTGGTTAAACTAGTTCAAAAATGTGGGGTCCCCTTATTTCGCATTTGGCTGGAGGATAAAAGAGGCTCTGCAGAGCAGGAGAGCAACCTGGAAAGTCGATTCCAGTGAAAACCCCTCTGATCCTGCACTTGACTAGGGTAGTGTTTCTGAGACATGTCCCCTGAAGGCTGAGAGTTTGATTTTGGGGAGCAGAGTCCACTCTGAGATGCTGAAGCCCATCCCCCAGCAAGTCTGGGGTCACTGGGAATGACCTGCGTCGGTTGGATGGAACGTCTCCTGAATTTTCCCATGGTGACACATTTTTTGGGAGAACACTGCGCAGGTCGTCAGATCTCCAGTGTGCGCAGCGGATGCTGAACCACCAAGGCAGCTTTTGATCCTTCAGTATTTATCTTCAGGGATAAGAATCAAAAGACCTTTAAACCGTTTAGGATTAAGAAGGTCTGTGGGAGAGAAGCCACATGCAATGTCCTTGGGTTGTAAACGTCACTTTTCAAAGAAGCCCTGGATTCTCCCTTGATGCCCGACAAGGTCATCGGTATGGGGGGAAATTGTATTTTTCCCACCCTGTGCTCATGGTATTAGAAAGCACTGTATTTCTAAGCTGTGAGTCACTGACAGACATAAGAGGGTGCTTCTGTTTTTTGAGAAGATCTGCACTGGTTGTAATTCCTTACCCTGGCATTTATTTTTTATTGATGGATGTTGCTGGTTCAGCATGTCCTTCCTCCAGCATCTCCCTCTTGGAGACAGACACACAGAGACAAGAAAGAAAGCCTTGGTCTTGCCCTCAAAGCCCTGAAAAGCTAGTGGAGAGATGAGCAGACAGTGAATGTCCCAGGGGGACCCCAGGCTGCACTGTGCTAACGTGGGAACAGAGCTCCTTGGTCTGTCTGAAGAGGTTTCTGAGTTTAGCTGGGCGTCATCACCGACTCGATGGACATGAGTCTCAGCAAGCTCCGGGAGTTGGTGATGGACAGGGAGGCCTGGCGTGCTGCAGTCCATGGGGTCGCAAAGAGGTGGACACGACTGAGCGACTGAGCTAACTGAAGGATGCATGGGAGCTAATATTAACTCGGAGAGAAAACGCTACAAATACCACAGCAGCTTTCAACCAAGTGATGAGTTTTCCCTGACCCCTGCTAACCTTCCCAGCGGGTGGCTGGTGGAAATACTGCGTGGCCCCTCCGGGGACCAGCACGTGTAGGTTGAGCGTCTTCCCTGATCCCCCAGGAGAGCTGAGTGAAGCGTGCTCGGCTCCCAGGGGCACTTCCGGCCCAGGCAGCTCCGGCCAGTGGTGTCTGTCCAGCGGGGCTTTCTGCCAGGATAGACCTCCTCGGTCAGCACCATCTAGTTTGGGCACCCCTGGCACCTTATTTCGCATTTGGCTGGAGGATAAAAGAGGCTCTGCAGAGCAGGAGAGCAACCTGGAAAGTCGATTCCAGTGAAAACCCCTCTGATCCTGCACTTGACTAGGGTAGTGTTTCTGAGACATGTCCCCTGAAGGCTGAGAGTTTGATTTTGGGGAGCAGAGTCCACTCTGAGATGCTGAAGCCCATCCCCCAGCAGGTCTGGGGTCACTGGGAATGACCTGCGTCGGTTGGATGGAACGTCTCCTGAATTTTCCCATGGTGACACATTTTTTGGGAGAACACTGCGCAGGTCGTCAGATCTCCAGTGTGTGCAGCGGATGCTGAACCACCAAGGCAGCTTTTGATCCTTCAGTATTTATCTTCAGGGATAAGAATCAAAAGACCTTTAAACCGTTTAGGATTAAGAAGGTCTGTGGGAGAGAAGCCACATGCAATGTCCTTGGGTTGTAAACGTCACTTTTCAAAGAAGCCCTGGATTCTCCCTTGATGCCCGACAAGGTCATCGGTATGGGGGGAAATTGTATTTTTCCCACCCTGTGCTCATGGTATTAGAAAGCACTGTATTTCTAAGCTGTGAGTCACTGACAGACATAAGAGGGTGCTTCTGTTTTTTGAGAAGATCTGCACTGGTTGTAATTCCTTACCCTGGCATTTATTTTTTATTGATGGATGTTGCTGGTTCAGCATGTCCTTCCTCCAGCATCTCCCTCTTGGAGACAGACACACAGAGACAAGAAAGAAAGCCTTGGTCTTGCCCTCAAAGCCCTGAAAAGCTAGTGGAGAGATGAGCAGACAGTGAATGTCCCAGGGGGACCCCAGGCTGCACTGTGCTAACGTGGGAACAGAGCTCCTTGGTCTGTCTGAAGAGGTTTCTGAGTTTAGCTGGGCGTCATCACCGACTCGATGGACATGAGTCTCAGCAAGCTCCGGGAGTTGGTGATGGACAGGGAGGCCTGGCGTGCTGCAGTCCATGGGGTCGCAAAGAGGTGGACACGACTGAGCGACTGAGCTAACTGAAGGATGCATGGGAGCTAATATTAACTCGGAGAGAAAACGCTACAAATACCACAGCAGCTTTCAACCAAGTGATGAGTTTTCCCTGACCCCTGCTAACCTTCCCAGCGGGTGGCTGGTGGAAATACTGCGTGGCCCCTCCGGGGACCAGCACGTGTAGGTTGAGCGTCTTCCCTGATCCCCCAGGAGAGCTGAGTGAAGCGTGCTCGGCTCCCAGGGGCACTTCCGGCCCAGGCAGCTCCGGCCAGTGGTGTCTGTCCAGCGGGGCTTTCTGCCAGGATAGACCTCCTCGGTCAGCACCATCTAGTTTGGGCACCCCTGGCTAGTGGTGGCTACTGAGTCCTTGAAGTGTGGCTGTGGGACTAAGGAACCGAGGCTTAATGTTAAGTTTTTAAAGAGTAGTGGGCAGCGTAGCCTTGTCGCCCCCTCTCCCGACTTCTGGAAGAGCCCTGGCTGGCTTTGGCCGCGTCTCTGAGGAGGGGTAACTGCCCGTCTGGGCGGAGCAGCTGCCCCACAACTTAGCTGGCACCGTCTGACTCCTCGGAGGCCAGATGAGCAGACACATGTCAGCCCCATGGTGATGCCTCCCTAACCCGTCCGAGCCGAGCCCCCACGTCTGTGTCTGAGGCAGGCTTTCCTAGATAACACCAGACTCCATGGGCCCACGGGGTGTGGGGGGACCCAGGACGGGCTCTGCGGCGGGAAATCAGCACTTTCTGGCGTGCAGTCCTGGACATACCACCGACCTTCTCTAAATATTAGCTCCTCACCTGCGGAACAGCCATTCCCGCAGTTTCCCTGCAGAGCTGGGGTAGGAGCCGGGGTGCGACACCGCGCAGGCGTGTGGGGGATGGGGGCCGCGCTGCCGTCTAGAGGTTGTGTGGATTTGGGCGTCTCCCTGCCTCCTGGCGCCCTCCATTGAGGAGCACAGGTTACACACAGACACAGAGGTGTGTGCGTGCGTGTGTGTGCATGCGTGTGTGTGCATGTGTGCGTGTGTGGTTCGCAGACATCCAAAATCCATTTCAAAGGGAGTTTACAAAAAGCGGCTCAAGCCGCACAAATCCTGCCCAGTGAGCAGGGAGCCTGCAGACTCCTCTCAGAGAGCAGCTCACTGAGACAGTCGTTGGAAGTCCTGGCTCTTTCCTCTGCTCGGGAGGCTGGAGGAAGCACCTTCCAGGGGTGTGGGCCTCCTTTGAGGATCCTGCCTTCCAGGAGCTGAGAGATAGTCTCTTGGGAAACTTACTCCTGTTCCATTGATGGCTCAATGTCGCAGTTACAGAGCTGGCTGGGTACTCGCCACGGGCGTCTCCTCTGCCCAGGTGCCCTGCACCTTCTCATCTCTTCCGGAATTAGGGCCGTGAGCGAGGAAGGGAAGCTGCGTTGATTTCAGCACTGGCCAGACGTGGAGAACGTGGCTGTTACCAGCGCTGGCTCTGGCTCCTGGGCCCAGGGAGTCGCAATCCAGCCCCTGCCAGTCAGAGCTGACCTGTTCTGGGCAATGTTAGCGGTTGTGAAGGGCAAGGAAAGTCCCCAGGGACCAGCCCACAGGCTGGGGACAGCTGCTTTTCCGTGCCTGCCCCCGCCAGCAATCCCTCCTAAAGGCTTTTTCAGGGCAACGCAGCAGTGAGGTCAGCTCAGGGCTTGGTCACAGAGCTGCTGGCTGGCTCCCAGACAGGGAACGGGGAAACCTACGCCCGTTCGCACTTGCCCAGGCTCCTGGCTCCTTGCTGGCTCTGCTTTGCTCTTGGACGAGCGTCTTTGCTGGGGGCATCATAAGGCTTTGTTCTTGCAGGGTCCTCAAGGTGCGCCGGGGCTCATGGGCCAGCCGGGGGCCAAGGGCGAGCCCGGCGAGATCTACTTCGACATACGGCTCAAGGGCGACAAAGGAGACCCCGGCTTCCCAGGCCAGCCCGGCATGCCAGGCAGAGCGGGCTCCCCCGGAAGAGACGGCCAACCGGGCCTGCCCGGCCCCAGAGGCTCCCCGGTAGGTGGATTCCCAGACTGAACGTGTGCTTGACAGACAGATACGCAGATAAACGAGTCACTGGTGTCATAACTGCCTGTTTCCACTCGGGGGTCATTGTCATAGACAGACTCGTCTCTCGTTCCCTGGGAAAGCTGTGGTCTGTAAACTCGGGAGCTGAGGACCTCGCCTTGAACAATGAGATGATAAGGGGCCACTGTCTTCTGATGGATCTGGGGGAACTGAAAAGGTCCCACCTGTTGGGTGGGAGGTGAAGTTAAAGTTAATGGCGTTCAAGTCGCCCTTTCAGAGAAGGTTCCAGAGATGAATGCCTTCCTCTGCGGCGTGTGCCCTGGTCTGGGGGGAGGCAGGTGGGTGGTTGCTCTGCTGAGACGGAAGAATGCTGGTTTCGCTGATTAACTGCAGGTTGACCTTTGCTGACGGGTCGAGGTAAATAAGTAGCACGGCCACGTTAGACCCTTGTCACTCATTTACCGCGGATGCTGGGAAATGTGCGCTAACTCAGAGCGCTGGTATGTCTGCTGATAACGCTCTCTTTTTCACTCCAGGGTTCAGTAGGCTTGAAAGGGGAGCGTGGCCCCCCGGGAGGCGTCGGATTCCCCGGGAGCCGTGGCGACATCGGCCCTCCGGGGCCCCCAGGCTTCGGCCCCATTGGCCCCATTGGTGACAAAGGACAGATGGGCTTCCCAGGAAACCCCGGGGCCCCAGGCCAGCCAGGTGAGGCCCGAGGTCCTCGGGTGCTGCCCCAAAGCCCCAGGAGCCTGGGTTCAGTCATGTGCGGGTGTGGGTCTGGTTTCAGTCCTGCCAGGAGGGGAGCTGTGGCCTGGACAAGCCCTTCCTTAGCATTCCCGTATGTCATCCCTTCCTTTATGAGCTGGGCCAGGTGATGTGTGTAGCCTCTGGATGACAAGAAGTTGGATTTAAGGTAATTTCCTTATAAAAAACTATGCCATGCACGGCAGCCCTCTCTAGTATTCTTCCCTGGAGAATCCCATGGACAGAGGAGCCTGGCAGGCTCCAGTCCAGGGGGTCGCAAAGAGTCAGACACTACTGAAACGACTTAGCATGCAGCATGCACGCTGGTCCGTACGTACCAGCGAAAGTCAGCCCTTTCTGTGGATGTTGAACAGCATAAGCCCGAGCTCCGTTTTCCCCCGATGAGTGGCCCACTTTGGCTTCTGTGTCTCCCAGGCCACATACTTCCCGCCCCTCTGCTGACCTGCGCACGCTCGGTGACTGTCCACGGCCACATCGACTTGGCTGTTTAGTTCCATGCTCATTTCAGTCACCTGACAGGTTTTCGTGTTGCTCCGGGAGCCACGCATGCTGCTAAGTGGCCAGAGAGGCAGCAAGCCAGAGCTCCCACCCTCCCAGAGCCCACCGCCTGGGCGTCAGCAGAGGATGTGCGGGGCGGGCCGTGTGGGGGTCCCATGGATGTGCTCCACGGCGTCGCCATCCCCGATTCATCATCGGGGACCGCAGGGAAGGGGGATCCCCAGGGCCTGCACACAGTAGCTGCTCACTGACCTGTTAGCTGACTGTGGTTCACTGGAAGGACTGATGCTGAAGCTGAAGCTCCAGTACTTTGGCCACCTGATGTGAACAACTGACTCATTGGGAAAGACCCTGATGCTGGGAAAGATTGAGGGCAGGAAGAGAGAGAGAGGGACGACAGAGGATGAGATGGTTGGATGGCATCACTGATGCGATAGACCTGAGTCTGGGCAAACTCCAGGAGATGGTGAAGGACAGGGAAGCCTGGCGTGCTGCAGTCCGTGGGGTTGCAGAGAGTCAGACACGAGCTAGCGACTGAACCGCAACCGAGAAGAAAGGGAACACGGACGTGGTTGCCGGCAAAACGCAGAAAAGAGGAGGTCAGGAGTGACCTGGACACAGAGGACAGAGGACGCGAGCTTTACTGAGACGTTTTAAAGGTTGGAGAAGTGAGTGAAAGGTGGCCGGGGTTGATTCCAGTGGTGTGAGCGGGAAACCCCGAGGAGCGCGGTGACTCAGCAGTGGATGGTCAGAGTTTCCAGGAAGAGCTGCCCACTGTCCCCAGCCGGTGTCCAGCCCTGAGCTCCATCAGCCTCGGCCCCCACTGGGAGCCGGCATCTCCCTGGAAGGCGCAGTCTAGAGCCATCAGCTCGGCACTGCAGGAGATGCCAGCAGCCTTCGATGGAAGTCCAAACCCAGCTTGCTGTGTCGGTTATTACTACTGTCATTGCTGGGTAATCACTGGTTACTTGGCCTTGAGTTAGGACTTACTTGTTTGCTGTTTAGCAAGGATCTGAGAAGTGTCTCATTTATGATTCCTTTCGGAGCAGGACGTCCTGGGCTTGACTTAGGAAGCCCCTCGGTCTGGGAGAAGGGGCCGTCCTACTCCTGATTCCCGGAGCACCGTCTCGAGTGTTCTTTGTGCATCTCGAATCTGAACACTGCTGTTGCTGCTAAGTCGCTTCAGTCGTGTCTGACTCTGTGCGACCCTATAGACGGCAGCCCACCAGGCTCCGCCGTCCCAGGGATTTTCCAGGCAAGAGTACTGCAGTGGGTTGCCATTACCTTCTCCGAATCTGAACTCTTGCAGAGTGTAAATAGGAATCAGCTTTTTTCCTCGGCCAGAAACCAGCATCATCAGAAAAGCCAGTGGGGTACACACAGATAGGTCTTGAGCGGATGGGAAGAAGGTTCCGGAAGGTGGAAAGCTCACAGTGCAGTTGGTCAGTCGTCCACGTTCTGGAAGGTCCCTGGGCCGTTCCCGACCCCGCAGCTCTGGGATTAGAGACCCAGCTGCTCTGATCTGCCAGAGCTGTTTATACTCTGAGGATCATAAAAGCCTCGTTCCCAGGCCTGGAGCTGATAGCAGAGATGTGCTGGGGTCATCTGCGGTTCCCACAGTCTGTAGCTAATGAGAGTGCTGGCCGCCCTCAGGAGGGCCTCATTATCCTGAATTCTTCAAGATACGTGATGATTCAGCGGGGATGAGGCCCGTGGTCCTTCCCTGACACAGCTCAATCCTGACACCCAGTGGTCCTCGCAGGCAGGGCGCTCAGGGGCTGGGCCTGCCCCTCCCAGCTTGCACAGGGAAAGGGGGCTTTTCTGGGCTGCTGGCGATAACCCGGCTCACGTCACCTGTGGAGCGGGTCCTGAAGATGACTTCCAGCGGACGGGCCTCAGAGCGGCTGAGAGCCAGTCCTGTCTGAGATGCTCAGGGGGCCGGCCAGAGGGTCCTGACTTGGACAGGTGGTGACCCAGGGTCGCCTTGCTCTCTGTGCGTGCAGAGTTTTCAGCTTTTCGTGACTCTTGTTTTGGACACGTAAGGGATGCCCGTGTCGACCGAACGTCTGGGTCAGTCTGGACGTTTGCGGAGAAGAGGCGGTCAGTCTCTGTGAGAGAGGCTTCGGTGGGAGGAAGGCAAGGAGGCGTGTGGACGGGGCCGCTCTCCCGGACGCGAGGCTGCGGCCCTCACGCCAAGCGTTTGTTCTCTTTCCCCAGGTCCCAAGGGAGAGGCGGGAAAAGTCGTGCCCTTGCCCGGCCCCCCTGGAGCAGAAGGGCTTCCCGGGTCCCCCGGCTTCCAGGGGCCACAAGGTACCCTTCGGGTTCTCGCCGGTTCACCTGGGGGCCCCTGGGAAAGCGCCCCTGCTCTCCTCTGACCGCCGGCCTCTCCCGCCTCAGGTGACCGAGGTTTTCCTGGAAGCCCCGGAAGGCCGGGCCTCCCCGGAGAGAAGGGCGCCATCGGCCAGCCAGGGATTGGATTTCCTGGGCCTCCCGGCCCCAAAGGTGAGCCCTGCTGGGGCCTCATGAGGGTCTTGTCCATGTGCGGGTTCGGGGACTTCCCTGGTGGTCCAGTGGCGAAGACTCCACTCGGTCAATGCACGCGGCACGGGTTCAGTCCCTGGGCAGGGAACTAGGTTCCCGTGTGCTGTGTGGTGTGGCCCAAGGATTTTTTTTTTTTTTTTTTTTTTAAAGATGCAGGTCTGCACTGGGAGATCCGGGCTGGTTTTCTAACCAGGCAAAGGGGATGCCCCTGACCTCAGTCAGAGTCCCCAGGGTCTAAATCACCATTCCCAGTCGGCAAATACTGGTGTGGTGTGTTTGCAGGTAGCAGATTGGAAAAAAAGTTTATAAAGAAGGAAAGGAATGGAGGGGCAGGACAGAGGAGAAAGAGGAGGGGGCGGCTGGTGCCGTGAGTGGTCCCTGCCCCCAGCTGCCCCCCACCAGGCCCAGCGTGGTCTCATCTTCCTTGCTGACCCCCTCAAGTCTGTTCAAGTTCATCTGAGCAAGTTAAAGAAGTGGAGGATGTCGGGAATAGTATTTTACATTGATTTACATTGATTTTTTTTTTTTTGGCTCTTCCAAACAGGCGTTGATGGTTTACCTGGAGACGCTGGACCCCCTGGGAATCCGGGTCGTCAAGGCTTCAGCGGCTTGCCTGGCAACCCCGGTCTACCTGGCCAGAAGGTATGTCTCGAGCCTTCCTCAGATGGCTGTCCTCCTCGCTGTGACCAACTGGGCGCGTAAATCATAGGCTGCTAATCTTACGGGGTGCGTGGGGTCAGCGTGTTTTATGTGAAATAGCATCAGACAGGAGATACCAGGGGACGTGGGGCGGCACAGTCCTGCATCTTTGCGGAGGAGTCGGTTTTTTCCGCTTCCCGTCTGTGCTGTTGCCCGTGTGCGTCCTGGGCCTCAGTGTGCAATGCGTGTCTTATCGGGAGTGGGGGAAGAAAGCAGCATGAAGCCCCCAGGAGGGCGGGCGGCAGCCTCTCTCAGCTTTGTGATGTGGACGTTTGGGCCCAGTAATTCGTCGTGGCAGGGACTGCCCTGAGCACCGCGGGGTCCTTAGGCGCCTCCTCCGTGGCCCGAGCCACAGATAGCCAAAGAGCTCCCCGAGGGCACACCCGGCGTGACACCCCGCACGCCGCACCTCGGAGGGTCACCGGCTTCTCTGTGCTTCCGGTCTCCAGGGCGAGCCTGGAGTCGGTCTGCCAGGGCTCAAAGGCCTGCCCGGGATACCTGGCATCCCTGGCACCCCCGGGGAGAAGGGAAACGTCGGAGGACCGGGCGTTCCTGGAGAGCACGGCGCCATCGGCCCCCCAGGCCTCCAGGGGCTCAGAGGTAACGTCTTACGGGCAAATCCAGCTGGTGGCAGGGAAGGGGCCTGTTTATCCTGTGGCCTCAGAGCCCCTGCTAGGTCCCGTAAATGGCTGTTGAATGAATGATGAGAACCCTGGACGGCTTCCCGGAACCTGGTGTGGTGGGTGCTGCGCCCGACACGGCCGTGTCCCTCTGCGAGTGGCCACTGTTTCTTCCCCCATCCAGGTGACCCGGGACCTCCTGGATTGCAAGGCCCCAAAGGAGCTCCGGGAGTCCCTGGAATCGGCCCCCCTGGAGCAATGGGCCCCCCCGGAGGACAGGGACCCCCGGGGTCATCAGGTGATACTGCGTTCTTCCAGAGTGCCCCCTTGCCCTAACTCACAATCTGTGGCTCAAAGGGGAAGAGTCACTCTCTTGTGGATACAGCTCTATTTTGTGGATACAAGTTTATCTTGTGGATTCAGGTTTGATGGCTTAGGTGGTAGAGAATCCATCTATAAAGCCGGAGACCTAAGTTTGATCCCTGGGTGAGGAAAATCCCCTGGAGAAGGGATGAGGCAGCACACTCCAGTATTCTTGCCTGGAGAACTCCATGGACAGAGGAGCCTGGCGGGCTTCAGTCCATGGGGTCGGGTCGCAGGGAGCTGGTTAGGACTGAGCGACTCACACACACACACAGTCACGGATGCCATTCTCTTCCTCTCTCTGAACTTGGTTTATGTGCCAAAGACACTTCCCCTTTATTGCATAGCCAGTACCTTTTTTATTTAATTCAGAAGGATTGGCGCCTCTGTCTGATCCTTCCACAGGAGGGGTAGTGGGTCGTGGGTAACGTAGGAGTCCGCATCTGGAAGCTGCTTCTGGTTTTATAACCATCATCAAGTGAGACAGTGGTGGGCAGCAGAGGGCAGCCAGGGAGAGCCGCGTGGGGGACGCGGGCTGAGTCTCTCCACCGCCGAAGGGCCGGGGAGGAGCCTGCTGCCCATGCCCCGCGGGCAGAGGGAGCTTCGTCTTGGGCCAGGGCGTGCCCAGCGGCGGCCCCACACACCACTGTCTGAGGGGGGGAGCAGCTCCCTGGCCCCTGCCCTGGTGTGGCCATAGCCACACGCCTTCTGCAGAAAGTCACGGGCGCATGGGCTCCAGGGCACCGCCGGACACCCCGCCAGTCCTGCCGACGCCCCTTCTCTTCCCCGTCTCAGGCCCCCCCGGAGTGAAAGGAGAGAAAGGCTTCCCCGGCTTCCCAGGCCTGGACATGCCCGGCCCCAAAGGAGACAAAGGGTCCCAGGGGCTCCCCGGCCTGACGGGGCAGTCGGGGCTGCCTGGCCTTCCTGGACAGCAGGGCTCCCCCGGCCAGCCTGGCATTCCAGGTGAGTGACCGTGAGCACCACCCACGTGGGCCCAGGGAGGTGCCTCCCAGCTCTTGTTCACGACCCCCGTTCGGCCTCCGCCACCAACATTCACGCTCCTTCTGTCTGGCCACAGGTCCCAAGGGAGAGATGGGGGTCATGGGGACTCCGGGGCAGCCCGGCTCACCAGGACCAGCGGGCGTGCCAGGATTGCCGGGTGCCAAAGGTAAGGAGCGGTGACTTCGGAAAAGCTTCTGTTGTGTATGTCTGGGCCCCAGTGCCTTGTGGGAAATTCTCTAATCGTTGTAGGTTGTCGTTCATCCCAGGAAACCTAGGAAAGAAGGTCAAGCGAGGGGTCCAGGAGTCCCCCTCATGTAACTCATGATTCATGGGGATTACAGCCGGTGCCCTCCCAAAAAGTCAAAGAGAAGACAGGTTTGGGGTTTTCTTTGTTGGCGCCAGTGAGGTTTTTTAGAAACAGTGGAATCTTCAGTCGTGCAAGGTCAGAGGAACTGGGTCTTTAGAGTCAAGGTAGCGAACAGAGCAAGTGTTCAAGGCTTAATCTTTACTTCCTATCGTGACATTTGGTCCACAATAATGTTGTTGTTTTAAACAAAAAACATTGAACCTTAGACATAAAGGTGGTGATTTGTGTAGTTGAATGGGAGAGAGTTCCCCTTCCGTTACTTCATGTGGAGTTGAGGGACCACGGTGAACGGGAGTCATGAAGGGATTTAGGAAGGAGAGAAGAATGTCACTTGTTTAAATTGAGAGTTGGAGTCTCGTAGGCTGGAAGTATTAGCGAGTAATGAGCCCTGGAAATGGCTTTACTGTCCGTTCGCCTGGTGCCCCCTTCTTCTGGGTAGCGCGGGCTCTGGCCTGGTGCCCCCTTCTTCTGGGTAACGCGGGCTCTGGCCCTCGAGTGCCGCTTTTGGAGAGGCGGCTTGGTCTTTGTTCCCTGTTTGCCAGTTGCTTCTACTGGCCAGAAGGGACGCCGCGCTTGTCACTGCCCGGGGCCCTTGGCCGCGTGTCACCCGTGCCTCCTCTCTCTCCCTGCAGGGGACCACGGCTTCCCCGGCTCTTCGGGACCCAGGGGAGACCCCGGCTTCAAGGGTGACAAAGGCGACGTGGGGCTCCCCGGCCAGCCAGGCTCCATGGATAAGGTGGACATGGGCAGCATGAAGGGCGAGAAGGGCGACCAGGGAGAGAAAGGTAACGCGGGGAGCGCCGCCGGCGGGGCGCGGAGGGGGCGGACGGGCTCGCGGCGCTGCCCGCGTGGCGACGGACCTGCCTCTGTTTCTGCGGCTTGCTCTAAGCAGACGTGGATCGTCATTATTACTTTTTTTTTTCTTCCTGTGTTGCACAGGACAAACTGGTCCGACTGGCGATAAAGGATCCCGCGGAGACCCGGGAACCCCAGGCGTGCCAGGAAAGGACGGTCAGGCGGGACACCCCGGGCAGCCAGGTACGGTGGGAAGTCCAAGGTCGCCGCACGGCAGGGGGTCGTGTGGGGAGGGGTTACCTGGCACTTTTCGTGGCTGTTGACCTGTTGGGTTTTTGTCTTTCTGATCCCAGGACCTAAAGGTGATCCAGGTGTGAGCGGGATCCCAGGGGCTCCGGGACTTCCAGGTCCCAAAGGATCCACTGGTGGAATGGGCCTCCCAGGTACGTGGGGCTTAGGAAAGGGGGCTTCCTCCAGGTGCGCGGGTGGCACCTGTCGGGCTGCTGGGCCGAGGCTTACGTGAGCCGCACTGTCTGAGGACGTAATCCAGGGAGAAGCGTCTTTTACACAGACTGACATCTTCGTGTGAGACCTCTTGCCTAGGGAGGGCGGGCATTTGGCTGACCCTATGACCGTGGCTTAAAACAACAGACAAAAGCCCTCCCAATTTAACAAGATGAACATGGGTGGTAGGCTGTGGGCTTCCTCCAGGTGTGTCTGTTTGGATCCATCCAAAAGGCGATTAATTATCCACTGGGCTTTCTCAGCACCAGAGGCTCCTGCTATCCTGACATTAGCTCAGCAGGCTCTTCTGGGCCCTCTGCCCCGGTGCTGAGCTGGCCTCCATGCTCGGCCACTGGCATTTGCCACAGTGGCAGCTGCCACAGAGGAGGCAGGGGACAGAAAGCTGAGGGCTGAGGGGCGCAGACGGTCTGGGTGCCAAGAATCTCTGGGTGCCAAGAATCTCTGGGGCCATGAGTCCGGCCAGCAGGCCTGTCTCACGGCTCCTCCCCAGGCCTGTGAGGGGCGCACTGTCTCTTTACTTAAGATGTGACCGTTCAGCTGCTGTGGGCGCCTATTTATAAATAGTCTGACTGCTCACATCAGTCGTGGAAGCAGGCACACTTCTGTTCTCCGTGATCTACGTCACGCCCCCTCCGATTCATTTGGATAGTGAAGTTTGACTGCAGAATAAAGGACGTGGAAGCCGCTTTATGCTGTTGGGAAAGTAGACATGGGCTGAGCAGTTAACATAGTAATTTTCCCTTTGTGATGTGGCTGTCTTTAAAAGACAGGAAGGCTGTTTCCCAGCGTCCTTCTCCCGGGCGGGATGACTGGCACCTGCCTGGATGACGCACAGCCCGAGAAACGAGGGATGTGTTTTCCCGCTTCCTTCTCCACTAGCACCGGCTAACCATACATTCTGCCTCCGCTGTGTGTGTTTCTAGGAATGCCAGGACCAAAAGGTGTGGCTGGCATCCCCGGCCCGCAGGGCATTCCTGGCTTACCTGGAGACAAGGGGGCAAAAGGAGAGAAAGGGCAGGCGGGTCTGCCTGGCATTGGGATTCCAGGACGGCCTGGGGAGAAGGTAACTGCATCCCGCACAAAAGCCCCTCCCACCTGTCTGCGGAAGCCCCTCCCACCCGGCTCTGCGGAAGCCCCTCCCATCTATCTCTGTGGAAGCACCGCCCACCCATTCCCGTAGAACCCCGTCCCACCTGTCTCCCTCTCTCACCAAAGGCTGCCAGGGAGTGTGTAGTAAGCAGCTCCGCACAGTAAATGAATCCGAGACTTGCTGAGAGCTGGAGCAGCAAGTTTTCATGGGGTGACGCGAAGGAGGAACTGAAGAAGCAGAACAGGCAGCTGCTCTTTGCCGCTGGATTTCTGGCTCCTCTTCCGTTTACAGAGCGGGTTTCAATTCTCTCTTTAGAAAGCCAGCAGTGGAGTTCTGCCAGGCAGGAGTTGTTGCGCCCACGTGTGTGCAGGCGGTGGTCCCCGCGCCCACGTGTGTGCAGGCGGTGGTCCCCGCGCCCACGTGTGTGCAGGCGGTGGACCCCGCGCCCACGTGTGTGCAGGCGGTGGTCCCTGTGCCCACGTGTATACAGGAGGCGCCTCCAGACCCGTATCCGGGGCAGATACAGCATTAATGGGCCCGATCTCCACCCACAGGGAGACCAGGGCCTAGCAGGATTTCCCGGAAGCCCCGGCGAGAAGGGAGAGAAAGGAAGCGCCGGGATCCCAGGGATGCCCGGGTCTCCGGGCCCCAAAGGCTCCCCGGGCAATGTTGGCTATCCGGGTAAGTGGGCCAGCCTCCTCCCAAGCTCGGGGTCCAGGGGTGGCAAAGAGAAAGTCACGGTCACGGGAACTGGGTGTTCCGCTTTTTCTTTAGGAAGCCCTGGGCTGCCTGGGGAGAAAGGTGACAAGGGCCTCCCAGGACTGGATGGCATTCCTGGCATCAAAGGAGAAGCAGGTAGAAGCCACGCTTCAGGACACGTGGGGGCCCCTGGAGGGAGGTCATGGGGTGTCAGGCTGGGTGACCTCTGGATGGCCTGTGGGGTCATACCTCCTCCTCCAGTTGAATGGACTGCGTCTGGGGAGGCTTCCAGGGTCTTCCAAGGTCTTCACCCCAGTTAGACTGGAGCTGGTTTTAGAAACAAGTTTTCCTGGCTGGCGTGATGGATGGATACGCTTTGTCTCCGCTCACTCAAGCTTTTGGGGGTCAGCACGCAGTGGTCCCTTTTGAAGGGGACTCAGGAGCAACCTCCGGGAAGCCGGGCCTGCTCGGGGGTGGGAGCAGCTCCTCAGAAGCATGTTGGGGACGGTGGCACATTTTCCACACAGACCAGGGTGCTGACCAGTCTGACTGTTCTCTTTGAGGTCTTCCTGGGAAGCCTGGCCCCACGGGCCCAGCCGGCCAGAAGGGGGAGCCCGGCAGCGATGGAATCCCAGGGTCGGTGGGAGACAAGGGCGAGGCAGGTGCGTTGGGCGTCCGTTCCCTTTCAGAGCGAGGCTGCGCCCTGGAGGGCACGTCTCCCAGAGCTTCCCGCTCCTCGCCAAGTGACCGGGGCCCTATGTAAGGTGGCACCTACGATGTCCCATCCTTACGTCTGTGGGACGGTGGCGTGGACGCCTGGGCAGGGTGGGATGAGAAGGGGAGGGGCGGTGCTCGCTTATTCCTCAGATGCTTCTGGGCACCTGCCCTTGAAATGGCCTCAGCTCTTGTGGTGAGTGAAGGAGACACACACAGAAAGCGCAGCCATTGCTTTCTCTGCCTGGCCTCTCTCCCGTTAGACGGGTGGTCCTGGGAATAGTTGCCGTCCCCTGGATCTGCTCCTCTCGCTGATGGGGACATGGGGAAAAGTGCAAGCTGTGAGCTCAGTGATGACGATCACATGCATAGTAATACTCGTATACGTTGAGTTAACACTCATGTAGATCGAGTTGGCCAGAGAGTTCATTTAGGTTTTTCTGTAACATCTTATGGAAGAACCCAAATGAAGTTTTTGGCCAACCGAATAGCAGGAGGGTAACACTCGGTGTGAAACAGGTGACCCCAGGTCTGGGGATGGAGGGAGGGAAGCAGAGCTGGGAAGGCGTGGTCCGAGGCTCCCTTACTGCTGGCACTGGCCTCTTCCTGCAGCTCATGTTTTCATTCTGTGAGCCTTATGTCTGTATTATGTACGTTCATGTTCCTATAAAAATAATTCATTAAAAGCGCCGCCACCCCTGCTTGCCTCACGCGCTTACTGCACACTGGTGGGCTCGGGGCTGTCTGCTGGCCCACCTGGCTCTCGGCACCACCTTTGAGAACAGCTGTTAGTTGGATGGTCATCTGAGAAAAGCTGATTTGTGAGCCTCCAGACAATAACGGGAAACCAGTACCCGTTGGTACAAGTTGTTTCCACTGAATGCTATGATGGTTCTGAGCTCAGAGGTGCTGGGAAAACATGCCACATTACGAATATCCAGTCGGGGTGTCTTGGAACAGTTGTACGAGTATGATTTCACTTGCAAAGTACAGTGGACTGACTTCTTTGTGTTCCAGCAAACAGTGTGTGGTTTTGGCACAAAGAGCGGACGTTGCTTAGTGCTGTCCCTGCAGCTTGTCCGCTTTAGGAGAGGTAAGCCTGGCTTCTCACCTTTATCTTGTAGGTCTGCCTGGAAGAGGCTTCCCAGGGTTTCCAGGGAGCAAAGGAGAGAAAGGTAACACGTTTGCTAATCTGTTCTTCCTTTTCAGCGCACCGCTGGTACGGAGCGCCCTCGGAGCAGGGCGGGCAGATCCAGGGAGGCCCTGGACTTAGGGTGGCGGAAGATCAGGGTCTGGGACAGCGCAGCGGACCCTTTCTGCTGGGGTGTGACAAGCCCCCGCGGGCCGTGCTGTGTCTGGGATTCACAGCCTGGTGAAGTGGGGGCATGTGGGAGGGACGCCAAGGCGGGCCCCCTGACGCTTCCAGATGGTGACCCCGTTCCCTTCCCTCGTCCTTTTCCTCAATAACCTGAAGACGGTCCTAGGATTTTGTCATTTTTTGACAAGTTTGGTGTAATAGGTTTAAAACTAAACATGCAGTTTTTTTTCCTACAAGTTTTGACTTAGAAATTTTTTTAAAAAACCAGTTTTATTGAGGTGTCACTGGCATGTAATAAACTGCATACATTTAAAAGTGTACAATTTGATAAATCTTGATATATGTGTACACATCCATGTAAATAACAGCACGTTCAAGATGTGAACACATCGCCACCCCAGAAGTTCCCCGGGCTGCCTTGCCTGCCCCCGCCTGCCCCTTCCTGCCCCCTCCACCCCGCTCCACCCCCAGTAACCGTTGGTCTGCTTCCTGGCACTGTCGATTAGCTGTGCTAGCTACAGTTTTACACAGATGGAGTCCTGCCCCGCGTGCGTTGGAGCCTGACTTCTTGAACTCGGCATAATGAGCCTGAGAGTCGCCGGTGCCACAGTTCCACTGTTGTGCCCATCGTTCACTCCTTCTTCTGAGCTGAGCTCCTTGGGGTGCATATAACACCATTCGCTTCTTCATTCGCCTGTGGCTGGAACAAGCCCTAAATTTCAGCAGTGCCAGACCTTGCAGGCTTGTCTCCACACATATGCAAGTCCCTTTGCCATAGAACACGTGCTTTAAAGAGCATAAGGAAAGATGGCAGGCTCTTGGCGCCCTCAGCTTTCCTTTTTCAGGTGGGCTGTGGCCGGAGTCTGGACCGTTGTTCAGTGGAAAGCAGGGAGAAGGGCCCCCGCTCTGGCTCCCCGGGGCTTCTGGAGGCGCCTCCCTCCTCCGTGTGCCCTGGGCTTCTCTTCCTCCCTGCGTCTCTCTACCATCTCAACCGTCTTTACTGTCCAGGTTCGAAGGGCGATGTGGGCTTCCCAGGATTAGCCGGGAGCCCAGGAATTCCTGGATCCAAAGGAGAACAAGGATTCATGGGTCCCCCGGGACCACAGGGACAGCCGGGACTGCCAGGGACCCCAGGCCACGCAGTAGAGGGGCCCAAAGGAGACCGCGGCCCGCAAGGACAGCCCGGCCTGCCAGGTGAGGATGCTTAACGAGCTCAGAGCTGGGACCAAAAGAGGGACAAAAGTACGCGGTGTAACACGAATAATCAGTCTTGAATGAGCTTTCTGCTGAGAAGTTGGCAGCTTTTTTCACCCCTTGACCCTGCTGAAGGCTCTGGGCCGCTCTCACTGCGGCCTCTGTTGGTTGGTGCCTTTCCTGTGTCCTTTCTGTCAAGGAACGTAGTATGCACACAGGTGACTCAGCGGAGGGAGACGGGACGTCACGGCAAGGACCGGACCACGAGGGCCACGCGCGGTGGCGGTTTCAAACCAGCGTGCCCTTCTGTCCCCCGAGCAGGGCGGCTGCGCTGCGACTCGGCCACCCCGAGCACAGGGCCCGCGGGACGCCTGACTCGGAGCCTGGGGTGTTTGTAGCAGCGCTTACTGCCTGCTGAGAGTCTTCCCTCCAGGACCTGCCTGGGTGTCTTCAGGGCTCGAGATGTTGCTGTGAACAGTCGGGGGCATCTGGGTGGCAGTGACGAGCACACTCCAGTGACACTTGTACGTCAGACCACCCTCCCACCTCAAGTGTGTGTCTGTGTCTCCCGCTAGGGCATCCGGGACCCATGGGGCCTCCAGGCCCCCCCGGGCTCGAAGGGCTGAAAGGTGACAAGGGGAACCCAGGCTGGCCGGGCGCTCCGGGAGCTCCAGGGCCCAAGGGAGACCCGGGATTCCAGGGCATGCCGGTGAGTTGCCCCTTGGCAGGCCCTGTTTTTGGAAAGAATCAAAAGATGATACTTGTGTGTGTGTGTCCCCATGTGTTACATGTATGTTATAGTCCCTGTGTGTCCCCATGTGTTACATGTATGTTATACTCCCTGTGTGTCCCCATGTGTTCCATGTATGTTATATTCCTGCGTGTCCCTGTGTGTTACATGTATGTTATACTCCCCGTGTATCCACATGTGTTGCATGTATGTTATACTCCCTGTGTGTCCACATGTGTCACATGTATGTTATGCTCACTGTGTGTCCACATGTGTTGCATGTATGTTATGCTCCCTGTGTGTCCACATGTGTCACGTGTATGTTATGCTCCCTGTGTGTCCACATGTGTTGCATGTATGTTATACTCCCTGTGTGTCCACGGGTGGTGCATGTATGTTACACTCCCAGAGCCTCTCTCAGTCAGTCCCTTCTCTCTGGCAAGTAATCTTGGGAGGCAGCTGTTACAACACTTCTTACAATCTAGTTTCCCATGAACCCTCAGAAGTGAGATGTTATAATACCGGAAGTTATAGTTCATTGCCTGGCTTGAAAGCCTATGTATAAACGATACACAAAGGAAGCCTCGGCAGCACAGCAACGTGCACCCTGTCCCTGGTGCCCTGCAGCATCTGTGTCTGTGTGCACACGTGTGCATTGTATGTATGTTGCTGTTCAGTTGCCAAGTCATGTCTGACGCTACGACCCTGTGGGCTGCAGGCTCCTCTGACCTTCCCTGCTCCCAGAGTTTGCTCAGATTCATGTCCATTGAGTGAGTGATGCCATCCAACCACCTCATCCTCTACCACCCCCTTCTTTTGCCTTGGGGTCTTTTCCAACGAGTCAGCTCTTTGCATCAGGTGGCCAAAGTTTTGGAGCTTCAACTGCAGCATCAATTCTTCCAATGAATATTGAGTGTTGATTTCCTTTAGGATGGACTGGTTTAATCTCCTTGCTGTCCAAGGACTCTCAAGAGTCTTCTCCAGCACCATGATTTGACAGCATCCGTTTCTGGGCTCTCTTTATGGTCCAGTTCTCACATCCATACATGACTACTGGATTATATGTGTACATACCTACGAATGCTTGTTCATGTTATTTTAGTGACCTTGTTAAAGTAAAGCAAATAAGTAAATATATGTAAGAAGCAATACAGCTTTTTATGTATGGTGAAAGGAATAACTATGTTGAAATATCTAGAAATTAAAGATAACATTTTTAAAATATAAGAACATCACTATATTGTAAAGGAAAATAGTCCTTCTTTTAAATGTTTCTTTCCCCATATTTAAAAGCTCTTTTAAGACAAGATATGAAGTCAGTTCTAAAGAGAAATCGCTGTGGTTGAGTGCTGGGAGGAAGGTTCTTCGGTGTTGAGATGTTGCCGTGACAGATGTTTAGGGAGTTTCGACTCTGTTCATGACATCGCGTTGTGTGGTGGGGACAGTGGGATGTCAGATTTACACCTGCTCCTGGAATTGGCCACATAGATGGATGAGCAGAAGGGACAGAGTGAGTGAATGAGCGTTGCCATTTCCAGCTTCCTGATTTAAGCACGCGCAGAAACCAGTGAGGCCCCACTTGTTCACAAAGCCGCTTTCAGAACACAGAGGGGCTGACCTGGCTTCCCCACTGCCGCCTGCTCGAGAGGCTTAGGTCCCTCGAGCGTTCCTGATTGGCGTTCTCTCGCGTGTCTAGGGCATTGGCGGCTCTCCAGGAATCACAGGAGCCAAGGGAGATATGGGGCCTCCAGGAGTTCCAGGGTTTCACGGTAAGACACGGAGATGCTGCTCGAAGACACGGTTCCCCGCCACTAGGGCCCCAGCCCTGGCGCTTCTGCTGCTAGATTGCCATGACCCGTGCGAGCTCTGCCCTCTTCATTTAAACGCCCTTTCTGGATGGCAGCCCCATTTGTAGATTCTCATGCTTGGCCGTATAAAGACATTCTGATTTCCATCCTAAGAACCAGTGGATCACTGGCACCTCGATGAGAAATCATGGGGCATTTGGGCCATTCATTAATTTATTAATGTTTTAAGCAAATATTTATTGGGTGCCTACCAGCTTCCAGGTGATGTGATTTTAACTGAGAGATCAGGTACATGTGAATGAAAGGTGAATAAAACAAGTTCTCAGCTTGCAGGCGTCTTGCAGTCTAACTGGGGACACGTGGGAGCCGGGTTGTTACCAAAAGCAGAGTCGCGCGCCCCTCCACCGGTTGTGACTGTTTTAGGGTTTGCTGCGTGTTTGGAAAAATGTGACTTCTGGGGTTTCAGAAAGCAGAGTTTCCTCAAAAGTTTTACATCGCTGACTACAAGGAATGCTCTTTTCTTCCAGGGGCGTAAACTGGAAGTGTGCTCACTGTGTGTGTGTCTGTGCCTGTGTGTGTGTGTGTGTGTGTGTGTGTGCATGTGTAATGTATGTGTGTGTGTTTGTAGGTGTGTATATGTATATGCAGGTACACATGAGCGTGTGTGTGGATGTTTGTGTATATGTGTATCTCCTGGGTTGGCTAAAAGTTCATTCAGGTTTTTATAAGGCCTTATAGAATAAACCTGGATGAGCCTCTTGGCCATCCCGATGCTTGCGTGTGTTCACACTCACGCACACGGGTATCTTTTGGAATTCTGTGCGAAGACGATGCTCCACTTTCCTCCAGGTCAGAAAGGCGCCCCCGGCCTGCAGGGAGTCAAAGGTGACCAAGGAGACCAAGGCTTCCCGGGAACAAAAGGTGAGGGGTGTGGTCGAGAGGAGACCACGTCCAGAACGCTCAGGCCGCGCCTCGCGTTGTTGCCACGTGCGGCTAGTCCAGCTGACGTTTCCACCAGCGATCTGTCCCGAAAGCCAGATTGGCTCCATCTGTGTGTGAGGTCAACCCAGCGCAGAGGGGATGAGGGGCTCAGGATTCACAGACTCTCACAGGCTCTGAGGGCAGACGGAAATCAGCTGTGAAAACACGGAGTGAAACCCGGCTTGCCCGAGCAGGCTGGACACTCTGTGGCTGGGCGGCACGGAGCTCTTTACAGAAAAGCGCCTGCCCTGGCTTCTCCACGGGGGGCGGGACGTGCGCAGCGGCTTCGGAGATGCGGCTGGTCTTGGAAGGAGATGGTCTCCATCCTGTCCTGGCCTCCACGGGCCAGAGCTCATTTCTAGGGCTGCATTTCGTTTTGAAGACTGTGTCTTGATAGAGGGAGTTAGTAACCATAATGCACTGAGACGTGGATGATTAGGGGAAAAATAAACAGAGAAATGTGTGAGGAGAGAAGGGAGAGAGGGGAGGCTGTGGAAGACCTGAGATGCCTCATGATTGCTCCGTGTATTTCAGGACCCATTCAGGCAGCAGGGGGGTTACGTTCAGTTCAGTTAAGTTCAGTCGCTCAGTCGTGTCTGACTCTTTGTGACCCCCTGGACTGCAGCACACCAGGCTTCCCTGTCCATCACCAACTCCTGGACTTTGCTCAAACTCATGTCCATCAAGTCAGTGATGCCATCCAACCATCTCATCCCCTGTCGTCCCCTTCTCCCCCCGCCGTTGATCTTTCCCAGCATCCATGATCAGGATGAAGAGGATTGCATTCGGTCATCATTAAAAAATTAAGACCAGTGGCTCTGGTGTGCAGTCAGGCAGGTTTCAGAAAAAAAGATGAGAGCAGACATCCTAATTTCACGTGTTGGGGCTCCCCAGGTGGGAGGCGAGGCCCTCGGAGGGTTGAGCTCCACCTCGGGGAGAGTCTGTCAGGGCCTCCAGAGTGGAGTGGACAGCTGACACTGGTGACCTGAGACTCTTCCAGTCCCGAGGAGCAGGATTTTAGGTTAGATAATAGACGTGAGCAGGTCCCTGTGTCTTGTGAGCGCCTGGTGACTTGCGTATTTGATCGGGATTCTCCTTTTGAGAAGCACTGCTTTTGGTTGGGTTTCATGTCAGACGCTGTTTCTGCCCGGAGCATTAACAGTGAAATTGACCAGTGGCCGCCTTGATTCCCACAGGTCTTCCCGGCCCCCCGGGCCCCCCAGGTCCGTTCAACCTCATCAAAGGGGAACCAGGGCTCCCTGGTCCCGAGGGCCCCGCAGGTCTGAAAGGGCTTCAGGGACCTCCAGGCCCGAAAGGACAGCAAGGTAAGAATAAGTTGGCTGGGCAATCAAGGGGTCATGGTGTCAGGAGCAGGCTGACATGGGCAGGCTTTCCTCTTTACCCACGTGTCTCAGGTCAGTCTCTGGGTGGTGACTGTAAACTCGTATTTGAAGGTGACTTTCTTATCTTCCCTTAATGTATATCAAAACCACGTGAAGGTTTCAAAGGGGCCTAAAAAGGCCAGAAGGTCTTCCCTGGTGGCTCAGGGTTAAAGAACCCGCCTGCCAACGCAGGAGATGCGGATTCGATCCCTGGGTTGGGAAGTTCCCCTGGAGGAGGGAAAATGGCAACCCACTCCAGTATCCTTGCCTGGGAAATGCTGTGGACAGAGGAGCCTGGTGGGCTGCAGTCCGGGGGGTCTCAAGAGTCAGGCATGACTGGGTGACCCAGCACACGCGCCCACGTGAAAAAAGGCCGGAGTGAGGCAGGGAAGAGGCAGGGGGAGCACGCAGCTCTGCGTTGCTCTGCTCACTCAGGACAGCATGGGTGAGGGCGGGGAGAGCCGCCTCTCCAGCCACGGGGCGGGGGCCGCAGGGCAGGGGAGAGCCGCCTCTCCAGCCACGGGGTGGGGGCCGCAGGGCAGGGGAGAGCCGCCTCTCCAGCCACGAGGCGGGGGCCCGCAGGCGCAGGGGCCTAGAGTCACGGGAATTGGTGCTCTCCATGGTGGCCCAGAGGCTCTGCCCAACCAGCCAGGATCTGTGCAAATCCTTACGGTTCCAGGCACTGCAACCTAGACGCTTTCTGCTTCTTGGAGCTAAACAGTCCCCACTTTAAAAGCTATTGTGGAGGGGCGGGAATGGAAAAATAAAGAAGGATAACATTTAGAGCAGAAGATGAGCATCACGAAAATTCCAGGTTCAATGCCCTGAGAATGCAGTGTACGCGGGCAAAGAGAAGAACCACCCTGTCAATAAGTCTGATGCTTGAACGTTATCTGAGGCACCAGAGTAAGGCCGAGGGGGAAACACTTGAGAAGATGAAAATGCATCGACTTTCCCCAAGCCCCCACGTGCCTCCCTTTCCCCAAACTGCCTGCCAAACAGTGACAACAGAACCAGGGAGAAGCCGGGGAGAACCCTGGACCCCGTGACGGGCAGACCCCGTGCAGGGAGAAGCCGGGGAGAACCCCGGGCCCCGTGACGAGCAGACCCCATGCAGGGAGAAGCCGGGGAGAGCCCCGGGCCCCGTGACGAGCAGACCCGCGGTGGGGAGAGCCCCGGGCCCCGTGACGGGCAGACCCCGGGCAGGGAGAAGCCGGGGAGAGCCCCGGGCCCCGTGACGAGCAGGCCCCGGGCGGGGGTCGGTCTGGCCATGGTCTCTGCGGAGCGCGNGACGAGCAGACCCCATGCAGGGAGAAGCCGGGGAGAGCCCCGGGCCCCGTGACGAGCAGACCCGCGGTGGGGAGAGCCCCGGGCCCCGTGACGGGCAGACCCCGGGCAGGGAGAAGCCGGGGAGAGCCCCGGGCCCCGTGACGAGCAGGCCCCGGGCGGGGGTCGGTCTGGCCATGGTCTCTGCGGAGTGCGCGTTGCCCTTCGGGCTTTTGGAGAAAGCTTCCCGCCTGTGGTCCCAGGCCCTGTGCTGGAATCTGCAGAGGCCAGAGAAGGCCTTTCAAAGGGGGAGGAGGTGCAGCCTGTGGATGGCTCTCCACGGGCAGATCCTGACCCCTCTCTCTCTCGTTCAGGTGTGACGGGATCCGTGGGCTTGCCTGGGCCCCCGGGTGAGCCCGGCTTTGACGGCGCCCCCGGCCAGAAAGGAGAGACGGGGCCCTTCGGCCCTCCCGGTAGGTGCGCTGGGTCCTCCCAGCCTCACTGCCCCTGTGCTGCGTCTTCCGGTTCGAAGCCTCAGGCCCGGGCGTGTGAAAACCTGCAGAAGAACGCATTTCTGGAAAGACTTCCAGAGGAGTCTGTTTCTTAGGAGAAACAGAATCTCACAGTGGGGCTGAGGGCTGTATCGTTCTTTTCTGGGTCGGGAGACTTGGTCAGAGGCCGGTGCCTTCCCGACGTGGATGTGACTGAGAGAAGGCCGGTGGCCAGCCCTGCGTGGTTTCCTAAGGGTCTGTGGCTCAAACTCGCCATCGCAGCAGTGGGCAGGGGGGAGCAGATAATGACGCCGTGTTGGCCAGGAGGCCGCTGGCTGCTCCTGGTTCAAGTTGAGCTGCTTCCCGAGGGGCAGGAACTCAGAGGTCCCATCACGGCTGAGAAGCCAGAGCCCAAAGGTGCCGCTGAGTGCTCAGAGGGCCCAGCACACCAGGAGGGCCTGGGACAGACTTGCAGGTCCCGTGGTCGCCCCCGGAGATGGGAGGACACCCTGCAAGGAGCTTCCTTCCTGCCCTATTTCTGCAGGTGGCCTGGGGCCACTGAGGCTGGACACTACGTTTAGAGGAGGTTGTCTTGATAATTGTATGATAATCCTGCCCACAGGAGCCGCCAGTGCTGAAAGAATACAGATCATGTCATTTATTCCTGTATCCATGTTTTCATGTATTCCATTTATGCACTGAACTGAGGTCTTTGAGTGTCTCTTTGCCTCAAGCATGGTGCTTTTAACCTGTCCGGAGGTGGGATGCAGAGAGGAGCGGCCAAGGCTGCGGGTCGGAGGCGGTGGCTGTCTGTGGCCGGGCCAAGTCTCGCCTGTGTATGACTAAGGAAGTGGCTTCTCTTCCATCTTGCAGGGCCACGAGGCTTCCCAGGTCCGCCCGGCCCCGACGGGCTGCCGGGATCCATGGGTCCCCCAGGCACCCCATCAGTCGATCATGGCTTCCTTGTGACCCGGCACAGTCAGACAACAGACGACCCCCAGTGCCCTCCTGGGACCAAAATCCTCTACCACGGCTACTCTTTGCTCTACGTGCAAGGCAACGAGCGGGCGCACGGCCAGGACTTGGGTGAGGCCCCTAAGATGTGTGCGTTTGTTCTGTGTTGCATCTCCGGTGCTGGGTGGTGCTGGGCTGTGTTCCTCTCCGGTCGTGTGGTCCGAGGTGTCGCCAAGACCTAGTTAAGGGGAAGAGCCCTTTTTCCCTCCATCGTTACTAAAAGTGAAGTGAAAGTGAAGTCGCTCAGTCGTGTCCGACTCTTAGCGACCCCATGGACTGCAGCCCACCAGGCTCCTCCATCCATGGGATTTTCCAAGCAAGAGTACTGGAGTGGGGTGCCATCGCCTTCTCCAATCCTTACCAAAGGCCACCATATTACTAATGGGGAGCCAGGCAATCATAAAGGCTGACTCTCCAAAAAAGTTTAATGGAACTTTTGCCCTCTTCCTCAAGTGATCAGATAGGATTAAGATTTCTGGGGTAAACACACAACAGTTTGCGTTCATCGTCATAAAACAGAGCAGCTTTACCGTTGCTCTTGTTTAAAAAGTCCACGTTTTCTTGACCAAACTCCTTTGCATATGCTGGTCTCTGTCCTGTAAGCTTAGGTGGGCAGAGGATCGCGTGTCTGCCAGCGCTCGCTTAGTCCCTCCGATTGTATTTCAGTGCTGTGCACCTGCCTCTAACTTTCACGGAGGTTGGGAACATGTAGAAAGACAGCTCTGCGCTTTATCAGAAACGGTATCCAGTGAGTTGCTCGGCCGCTGTAGAAGCAGCTGCACGCTGACTTCCTTCTGGAGTGCAGTCCAGGAAAGCCTTTCTCTCTCGATGAACCGTTTTGTTTCCATTTAGCAAAACGTCCTGCTCATTCCTGATAGTCTCCTGTTGGCTTTTAATTTAATGCTCATTTCCAATCATACTAGTGTGTTTATTTCGCTGTGTTTATTTCCTCCTTTCTGTAATTTCACACATCTTTATTTCCATCTTCACGTGTGTGGAGGATGGATGTCTGTCTTTAATTTCAAGCGTGTTTGTTTCCATCTTAACGGAGGTGTAGGATAGAGGCCTGTCTTTAATTTCAAGCGTGTTCTTCCCCATCTTCACGCATGTGGAGGACGTCTGTCGTCTGCGCTAGCTGGCTCTTGCAGTCTGCCCCGAGGCAGGCTGTCAGTGGTCATCCGAGGCCCTCTCCCTGCGCAGGCACGGCGGGCAGCTGTCTGCGGAAGTTCAGCACCATGCCCTTCCTCTTCTGTAACATCAACAATGTCTGCAACTTTGCCTCCCGCAACGACTACTCGTACTGGCTGTCCACGCCGGAGCCCATGCCCATGTCCATGGCTCCCATCACCGGGGAAAACATCCGGCCCTTCATCAGCAGGTGAGTCCAGCCCGTCGGAGCAGACGCGCGATTGAGGGAGAAAGGCCACTCGTCCCCAGGGCGGAGGCTATTTTTGTGTTTTTCCGTTTTCCCCCCAAACCTTCGATTCTTTGCCGTTCTGTTTACTGATTGTGATACCTGAGCTTTGTGATAGAGATCAGCCATGCAAAGGATTGGATGTGACAGTCAGCTATCCTCTTAACAATTTTGTGCAAACCCTGGGTGAGACAGAACACATATCTCGTGTGACTTGCTGGGGTGACCACCTTCCCTGCCACGAGCGAGCAGTGTCTCTGGAATTCCCGCAAACGTGAGAACATCTTCACTGCTTTTTTCTTTCATAAGATGTATAGTTTTGGAATCACTCCCTAACCCCATGAAATTTTAAAAAAAAAATTTATTTTTGATCATAGTAAAATACACATAACATAAAATTTACCATCTTAACCATTTTTAAGTGTGCAGTTCAGTGGCACTTAATGTAGGAACTCAACTATGGATGTGAGGGAGTCCTCAAGAAATTGTAACACCTTGGACATAGAGTATGTCTGTGTTTTATGCATAAGGATTTACACTGATGTACTGTGTCCATTAACATGTGCATGTTCTAAGAATTTTCTTATTCTCCTCCACTCTGCCAGTTTTTGCGCCCTGAAGGTAATATTGTCCCCACTGAGAATGCATATGTTTGAGTGACTTCCCAAATTAAGTGCTTGCCACACTAATTAATGTCTGGGGTATGTTTTCAAGTCCCCAAGAATCTGCCTGGTAAGAAATAAAATGGGAAATTGAAATAATTACGACCGAAAAGTACACAGTTGTCTTATCTTTGCTTCTTTCCCTCTAATTAAAAAGCTGCTTTCTTAGCTGCACTCAGAAGTAATAGAACAGAGGCAAATGTATGAATTTGTTTCACTGAGAAGCTAGGCTTCTACACGAGAAGATAGTAGAGGATAAAAAGAATGACAAGGCAGGCCAAGTTTGCCTTAGCAGAGTGAGAGGGAAAGAACATAAGCTTTTCTGTGTTCCTTTTAGGGAAATAGCAGCTTCTGAACAGGAGGGAAGATGTAGCGGTGCTGGCTGAGGGGGGTCTGCAGTCGGAAGTTGGGGCTGGGTGCGTGGTGACCGCCTGGTCCCCAGATGGTCGCTGCGGGCTTCCAGGGGGCCGGCCCGTTATAGGGTCTGAGGCTCCTTCACGTGGAAGGCTGGTCCAGATCAGTCTTCTTAAAAGAACCTACCGTGTGGACCCGGAGCAGAAAGGCTGGGAGATGCCTATTAGAAAAGTCAGGGTTTTGAAGGCCTTACATCCAACCACTTTCTTTTGAGCTGTAAGAAAACTCACCTCCTGGACATTAAAATGGGAGCTTCCCGAGAGGTCCCTCTCCAAACAGATGTCCTTCTGCGTATCGTGGGTGCCTGTGGGCTGTTCTGTGTCGAGACTTTTATTGCTCAGAACCATGTCAGGTGCATGAGAATGAGAACTAACCACCTTTGTGTTTCTGTTTAGCTTTCCACGGACCACAGGTAGATCGTGATTTTCATTTTTGTTTCCTTTTTACTGTCTTGGCAAACTTGACATTGACCTTGATTTGGCTGGGACACGGGGGCTCTGGGATGAGTTAGGACATTTCAGAAACCAGTCCAGGAGTAGGCTAGGTCTGGGACCTGCTCTTCCCTGGGGACCCATCCCCACGGGCTGTTTAAATGCCCCAGTGCCGCCTGTTCCAGGGCTTTCTCAGCTCCCTGTTGGCTGACCCACACACTCTGAACCTGAAGAGGCCTCAGAAGTCACGTCCTTTAAGTCGCCGCTCTGAAAGCACGTGTATCTGCATCCCCTTTGGTGATCATGCCACCCATTCCTCCTGGGCACCCAGCTTCCGTGGTGACTTTAACTTGGCAGTTTCTGATGACCTCTCAAAACTCACAGGTTCTTGCCAAGGCCTTTCCTTTGGGGACGTCCTAAAGCTTAATTTCAGAAAGAATTAACAACACAAAATCCCTCCTCTCCAACAGAAAGAGCAGCAAGCTCTCTGCTGTCACCCCGACACAATTTTCTAGGCACTTTCTGACTTTCTGCAGACGTGAGGCATGCACAACTGTGGATTAATTGTCCCAGAGCACAGATCTCTGGTCTGAGAGCAGGGGCTGAGCCCCGATTCTGCCTCACACACTCACTCTGGTCTCAGACTCTGAGGAGTAACATGGAGAAGGAGGCTTATGAATTTCCAGGGACGACACAGCTCGTTAGACCTGCGACTCTCTGTCCTGGACACCCATCTGATGGGGTGGAGACCGCGTCTCTGCAGCAGCTTGAATCCGCCAGCTCAGCAGAGGCTGACACGAGTCCCTTTCCTCCACTCTGTGTCTCTGCTCCCGGGCCTGGCAGGCAGACGGTGGCAGATGTGAAAGGCCAGTTTCAGTAGCTGTTGTTTAATTGAGCCCTTTAATTCATCTGCATTTGTGTGAATAAAATAGAAGGGGCGCAACACACAGGCATCCGGGGAAAACCGAGCGGCTCACCCGGCCTGTTCCCGCGTCTCATCTATTTTTGTGCAAATGTCCCAGCGTAGCTAGGTGTATTATTATCATCATTTGTAGTCATTTATCAGCATTGCTAGCTCTGTTCGTTCTGTGGCTTGAATGTGGTTACTGCGATTGTTTATTTTTTTAACAAACCGTGATCCCACCATCAGAGGGCCTCTTAGAAGAGCAGGTGCCAGTCAGAACATTCTGGGTCCAGCCCCGGGCAGGTCTCCTCACTGGTCTGTTGGCTCCAGGTCTGGACGGTCTCTGGAAGGAGGCGCACGTGGACCACCGGCCCTGGGTTCATTGTTTTTCTTAGTTACTGTAATTCAGCAAGTGTTCTTACATTGAAGATGATTCGGGGCTTGAAACAAATCGCCGTGTTCCAGAAGCGCTGGCCCTTGAACAGCACCGTCTCCTTTTTCTTGAGCATTCCGTGTGTTTGCTGAGGTCTATGCTCATCGCTAAAACACTGGAGGATGCCGTGGGACGCAGAGGAGACACAGACGTCTCCTGCCGCCCCAGCTCCCCCGGGAGACGGGCCCTGTTACAGCCTGGCTCCGGGTTGCCTTCCCTTATAGCAGAGCAGATGGGGAAATGGCAAGTGTTGAGTGTGGCTCGGAGTGTAATATTTAAGCACCGAGGCAACTCTGTCAAATCAGTGAGCAGCCCTGGGCCTCAGAGTCCAAGCGGGGCACCTGCTCCGTTGGTGAGATGTCACCGGACCGGAAGGACCGAGTGCAGGGCTGGAGAGCGGGTGCCGGGGAGGGGTGAGCGGCGGGGCTCCTTGCGCTGCACTGAGGGTCTCGGCTCCGGTTCCTCCCAGGTGCGCTGTGTGTGAGGCCCCGGCCATGGTGATGGCCGTGCACAGCCAGACCATCCAGATCCCGCAGTGCCCCGCCGGCTGGTCCTCGCTCTGGATCGGCTACTCCTTTGTGATGGTGAGTGTTCGGGGCAGCTCCGTGTTTCCCCCAGAGAGGTGCCCGTGACTGCCCCACCTCTCCTCTCTGGCTACCGCGCTCACTGCTGGGACGCCCTGCGAAGCGTCCCCAGGAGCCTGGCCCCCTCTGCTGGGAGGGGACAGTGCGGCCGGGGCGGTGGGCGGTGTCCAGCGCCAGCCCAGAGCTCTGCTCTTCCTTGGAGAGGCTGTTCTGGGACGACCGGATGAGACGCTGAGTTGGAGCCTCCCTGGGGGAAGCAGGGAGGGGAGGTCCTGTAGGGGAGGGCTCCCATCTCAGCTTTGCCTGGGAGGTGCGATCACGGTCAGATCTGGAACGTTCTGGGGCCCTGGGGTCCTAGTCTGGGAATCAAGGGCATTAGGTTTGTCCTCAGAGGTCCCTTCTGGCTCTAACTCCAGAGTCCGCATTTCTTGTGTCTGAAAGAGACGTCCTAGGGAGGCTGCCACATCTGACTCTTGTATGCCATTCATTTTATGCTTTCTTTTCTGGGGACCCTGCTTCAACCCATTTGAACAGTTACCATAGTGGTTTTCTTTCCTCTTTTTCTCTTAATTTTTTCCTTTTTAAAGAAGTAAAAAGGATCCTTTTTCTTGACCTTATAAAAGCACACGTAGCATCTAACGTAGCAAATAAAGGATCTTCAAGATCCAGTATCAGTTTGGGTAGAAAGTCTGAGGCTACATCAGTTGGTCCCAACATCCTTTGCACGGCCTGGCTGCCATCGCAGGCCCCAAGTTAGAAGAGGTTTCAGTGTTCTGTAGAGAGAAGAGTCAGGATGGCGTTTGTTTCAATGCCTATGAAGCCGGACTGGTCATCTCCCATCCCAGCCATCAGCTGGTTCCTGGCGCTCGGGGCACGTGGCCTGAGGCCACAGGGAGGTGTGGGTGCCCGTGAGTGACTGCAGGAGGCAGAAGGGGCGGCTCTGCAGGAGGGGGCACCCCGATCCCCGCTGACTCACGGTCCTGTCTCCCCGCAGCACACCAGCGCCGGGGCTGAAGGCTCTGGCCAAGCCCTCGCCTCCCCCGGCTCGTGTCTGGAGGAGTTCAGAAGCGCCCCCTTCATCGAGTGCCACGGCCGCGGAACTTGCAATTACTACGCAAACGCTTACAGCTTTTGGCTTGCCACGATAGAGCGGAGCGAGATGTTCAAGTAAGTGGCTCTGGCCCCTCCCCCTCGGCAGCTTTTCTTTACAATCAGCTGTGATCCGTACACGTGACCAGTGCAGAGTCCCAGAGACGGCTCTCCAGCAGCCCTTGGGGACAGTCCTTCCACATGTAAGAATGAATCCGTGAGTCTATTCTATGGGGGTGGATAACCGAGACCATTTTCAAAGGTGGAGCTCGGGTGACTGGCTTCATTCCTTCATTGTTGGAGAACCATGAAAGAGGAAAGGTCGGTTTCCAAAGTGAATCCACAGCAGCATCATTAAGACAACTCAAATCTTCAGACAGAGCATTTTAGACATGGTACCTCTGACCAGCAGGGAGAGCGCAAATAACCTTCGTTTTCACAGTGTCTATAAGGCTGAACTGGGCGTATGTGTTCTGAGTTGCCAGTGACTGTTTTTTAGGCCTGCACGGAGGAAAATTAATTTCAGCACAAATTGCAGCCAAAACAGATAGGAGGGACTTGTCTTTCTTTTCCACTAACAAAATTCACCTGTAAAACGATGGTCTCGAGTGGCCGCTGACCTCAAGTTAGTCTGGAGCGGGGCCTGGTCTGAACTGGATGAGGACAGTAAAGAGGCGTCTGTGCTGCACTTAGTGCCCGCAGGAGCTGACGCAGGGTGCTGAGGGGTCTGAACAATTACTTATGTTCTTTCCCCCAAATAAGGACATCTCAGCCTTGGAAATAAGCGCTTCTGTCTTTACCTTTTCGGACAGCACTCTGCAGACCTCTTCTGTGACCCTGCCTCTTTCTAGCTTAGATCATAAGGGTGAAGCAGCATCTTCACTATTCGTAAATTTCCAAGCATCTGAAAAGAGCCAGGGGCCTTTCTATTGGCTCACATGACACTTTATAGGCCGCTGGGAACTTGTCGTCGACTCTGACCTGACAGTTAGCTACCGAAATGAGCACCAGTTTCTGGGGCTGCCCATTAAAGGGTAAATAGGTAACAATGGTC
>SJYT01000969.1:932443-980942 GCA_006410635.1 Cephalophus harveyi | reverse complement strand
CTAGATAGCATTTTCAAAAGCAGAGACATTACTTTGCCGACTAAGGTCCGTCTAGTCAAGGCTATGGTTTTTCCTGTGGTCATGTATGGATGTGAGAGTTGGACTGTGAAGAAGGCTGATCGCCGAAGAATTGATGCTTTTGAACTGTGGTGTTGGAGAAGACTCTTGAGAGTCCCTTGGACTGCAAGGTGATCCAACCAGTCCATTCTAAAGGAGATCAACCCTGGGATTTCTTTGGAAGGAATGATGCTAAAGCTGAAGCTCCAGTACTTTGGCCACCTCATGCAAAGAGTTGACTCATTGGAAAAGACTCTGATGCTGGGAGGGATTGGGGGCAGGAGGAAAAGGGGACGACCGAGAATGAGATGGCTGGATGGCATCACTGACTGGATAGATGTGAGTCTGAGTGAACTCTGAGAGATGGTGATGAACAGGGAGGCCTGGCATGCTGCGATTCATGGGGTCGCAAAGAGTCGGACACGACTGAGCGACTGAACTGAACTGAATGACTCCATTGCACAGACTCTTGTCTAAACCAGCTGCACAGAACCTCCAGCCCTCCGATCATGTTCCATTTCTACGGCTTGAGGAGTGTTCTCCCAAAAGGTGTGCTCACGTCCTGATTACCTGCGACTGTGACCTGATTTGGAATAGGGCCATCACAGGCATAGTTAGATAAGATACGGTCCTGCTGGAGTTGCTTGGCTCCCGTCTAATGTGACCAGGATCCTTAGGAAGAGAGGAGAAATACCTCGTGAGCACAGAGTCGCGCAGGGAGAGCGCCACGCGACCACGAGGTGGAGGGTGGGGAGACGGGTCTGCAGGTGGGGACACCACGACCACCGGAGGCTGGGAGAGGTCAGATGGTCCCATCCAGAGCTGCCGCTGACACCCTGATCTCAGACTTCTGGACCCCAGATGGGGAGAGGTCAGATGGTCCCACACAGAGCTGCCCCTGACACCCTGATTTCAGACTTCTGGACCCCAGACGGGGAGAGGTCAGATGGTGCCACCCAGAGCCGCCACTGACACCCTGATTTCAGACTTCTGGACCCCAGACGGGGAGAGGTCAGATGGTGCCACCCAGAGCCGCCACTTACACCCTGATCTCAGACTTCTGGACCCCAGATGGGGAGAGGTCAGATGGTCCCACCCAGAGCTGCCACTGACACCCTGATTTCAGACTTCTGGACAACAGACGGGGACAGGATCACGTTCTTGGTTTGCGGCCCCATCGGCGGTGTTTGGTGCTGGCAGCCCTGGCACTTTCTCACGAGGGTTACTGAACACGCTACCCATGCCCGGCAGACTGTGGTCCCCAAACGCTTGGGGACACAGAGCAGTTTCCACGGAGCCCAGTCTGGCAGCTGCATGCCGGGAAGAGATGGCCGTTCGGAGACGCAACTCTGCTACTGTTCACAGAGATGACCTGGGACGCCACCTAGGACGCACCGGAGTGGCTGACCGAGTCCAGACCTCCCTCCCGCTACTTGTCCCCGATGCCGCCCTCTCTGGGGATTGCCCGTCCTCAGGGCACATGAAGCCCGTGGTGAAGGGTCCCCGGGCACCTCGGCAGCCTGTAGACCAGACCTTGGAGTGACACGGAGTCAGGTCTGAACGCCAGCTCTGTGTTTACTCAGTGTGAGCTTGGGGCACCTTCCCAGGCCTCAGTATGCTCCCCTGTGAAATGGGCATGTAATTTAATCTGCTCTAACCTCAGAGGAAGTGACGTAACACGGACTGCCCAGCCCCTGGCCTGCCACGCCACCTGTGCTCCATGGGCGTGGCTCTTCACGTGGCCACCAGGGAAGGAGCGGGTTCGGACCCCTCTTGGCTACAGGGCACCCCATCTTTACGGAGGTCACGCAGTTCAGGGGCGTCCACACCACACCTGGAACTCACCAGCTGAAGTCCGGGCAAATGTGTTAAACCTGTATTTTAAAGAAAATCATTTAATACATTTTTGAGTAACATATTAGCCTGGTTTAAAAATGTATAAAAAGAGCAGCTCCGAGGAACCGCTCCCCTCCTCTGTCTTCCCCACTAGTGCCCCCTCCCTCCACCCCAGGAGAACTCTACCACTACTCACTCGCACGCTCCCAGTGTTTCTGAAAACACAGAAAAAATAAAAGCTATACTTTTATTTTTCCCTCTTTTAAGATGGGCATTTTCACGGTGTGCACACTTCTGAGCGTGGCTTCTTTCGTTAACTAGTTTATTCCCGTTGGCTCCAGCATGGCGGTCTGCAAGCGTTCCTGCCCAGAGAACCTCTCCCGTCTTCCTTAAGCTGCACACACGGCTGCATGGACGCATCACACTCATTTTAAAGTGAAAGTGCCGGTCACTCAGTCGTGTCTGACTGCTTGCGACCCCGTGGGCTGTAGCTGCCAGGCTCCTCTGTCCACAGGATGCTCCAGGCAGGAATCCGGGAGGCGGTTGCCGTGCCCTCCTCCAGGGGGTGCTTCTGACCCTGGCTTCCTGCTCTGTAGCCAGATTCTTTACTGTATGAGCCACGGAGGAAGCCCATACTCATTCTAAGTTGTCCCCGTTTGTGGACTTTGGGGTGTTTTCCTAACATTCACTGTCACCAGCGAGCCCGCTGTAAATAAGCCTGGCAGGTGCATCTGCAGAGTAACTGCCTAGAAATTGGCTTCTGGTCACAGAGCATTGGCATTTGAAATTCTGACCGACGTGAATTTTCCCTTCACATCCAGACGGATGTGCGCACCAGCGAAACTCAAGATGCCACTCAGCCTCCATAACAGAACGGACAAGGAAGCATTCTAGAAACGTCTAGAGGCAAAAGATGCCTGGTTTCGTTTGTCCTGTTATGAGGTTACGAGCAAGGCTGAGCACTTTCCAACACGTAAGGATCCTTTGATTTTTTTTCCTTTGTCTCGAAACGACGAATCATGTCATTTGTGTAAAGACAGCGAAACAGCCCTATGGAGAGACCCACGTGGTGTGACTGAGTCTCCAGCCAGCAGCCGTGGGGATGAAGGGTCCTCCAGCGCGCTTCCGCCGCGAGCCGAGAGCAGCCCGGCTAATCGCACCTTCCGTTGTCTGTGCTTTCTGACGTTTCGCATCTGGGAACTGGCCGATGCTGGAGGCACTGCCCTTCCCAGGGCCGGGTGACTCCAAGAGATGGCAAATGTCTCGGTCTGTTTCAGCTGCTTTGGCACAATGTCACAGACAGGGCGGCTTATGAACCACAGAAATCGATTCCTCACAGGTCCGGAGGCTGGAAGTCCACGATCAAGGAGCCGACAGACGAGCGATGCCTGCTTGGACCCTCCCTGTCCGGTCCTTGTGGCCGGTCAGACTCACACGACATCCCAGACCCGGCAGCCTTAGACTGAAGCTCAAACGGGGCACAGAGAGCGCGTGAGTTATTTTATCTGCTCCTTTCTAAGGCATTCTGTTTCATCACTGCCATCCGAAGAAGAACTTATATTGACAAGGGTCTGTTTGTCACTGTATTTTCCAACTGTCTGAAGATTCCAGACACCTTGTACTCTTTCCCTTCCCTTTGTGTGTCTGTGTTTTTTAAAAATAATTATTTGCTGCATTAGGCCTTGGCTGTGGCAGGCGGGGTCTTCGTTTCATGTGTGACCCCATGGGCTGCAGCCCGCCAGGCTCCTCTGTCCGTGGGATTCTCCAGGCAAGGATAGTGGAGTGGGTTGCCACGCCCTTCTCCAGGGGATCTTCCCGACCCAGGGACTGAACCTCTGTCCCCTGCATTGCAGGCGGATTCTTTAGCACTGAGCCACCTGGGAAGCCCATAAGTGTGCATAGTACGGCTAAATATATGTATATATATATTTGTGGAGCGTGAGGACATATGCATTAAAGTGATCTATGATGATCTTCTATTTATTTATTTCTGCCCTGAGAAATATGGAATCTGATTTCCCTGACCAGAGATCAAACCCGTGCCCCTGTGTTGGAAGCATGCAGAGTCTTAACCCCTGGACTGACAGGGAAGTACCTAGTCTTGCTATGTGTTCAGGTCACGGCATCTGGAGGCATAACCCTGAATACCATTAATGACGTCCTAAAACCTGTCCTATAGCTGACCAGGAAGAAAAAAAACCAGAACGAACTGTTTTAAACAGAGAATAATAGTAATGAGCCATCAATGATGCGGTAAGCACTCTGAGGCTGTGGGGAAAGTATGCTTTCAGAATTCATTTTATTTAAAACTAGTGCAGTGCAGTTTTCTTGGAATTGAAGAAAAGTAGAAAGTGGACTAGTGACTCCGGAGGCGGGGGAACTTGTCTCCCAGGCAAGCAGAGCCCTGGGAGCCGCGGGCACGCAGACCTGGGGGAAGGAACTCGGTGTGCCTCCGTATTCCCACGAAAGGCTCCAGTAGCTTCCACGCGTGTCTGTGGGGCGCGAGGAAGCCACATGGCAGCTTCAGACCAAACAACGCAGCGAAGTGCCAGACATTCAGGGAGGCTGCTCGATTCTGGATGCCAAGGGCCGTCTCCGCAGGGGCCTGGTCTCCAGGAGGGTCAGCGGGGATGCCCACAGGGAACGAGGCTGGAACGTGGGCCTTGCCCTCTGATGCCGGACCCAGCAGGGCCCTCCCGACCCCCCGGATCCACCAGGGACCCGCTCACAGAGGGGATTCAGAGGGTGGGCCAAGGCTCTCGGCTCCCCCTGACCCCTGCCTGCCCCAGTGTGTTCTTCCTTGTCCGAGTCCAGAGGCCAAACACCCAGGACCAGGGCCAGCCGACCAGCCACCGGGTCCGACCGAGATGCTCCCAGGAGGCCGTTATTCTCCAAGACGGGCACGAGGGGGCAGCACAGCCCGCGTCAAGCAGCCCCCACTCCCCGCAAACGCCCTGTCCCAGGAGGGTGGCTCTGCAGAGGCCCTGCCTGCCCGGACGCTCAGGCCCTCTGCCCTGCCCCCTGCCTTCCAGCACATGCTCACACATGCACGCGTGCGCACACACACACACCCTCACACACGCATACACCGTGCACGCACACACACACACACACACACACACACACACACAGGCTGCTGGGGTCCAGGTGCCTGCAACCTCCACACATTCCCGTGTGGAACTCCTCCCCAACACACGACGGTGTTTGGAGGGGGTTCCAGCTCAGCTCCAATCTCTCAGAGACCCTTGGAGGCCTGGCATTGCTCCAGGAGGGGTGAAGGACCCTGAGGGCTGTGGGGGGCGGCCGCTGGGCTTCCTCAGGGGCCAGCTGCCTGTCTCCAGACGCTGACCCAATTCCCAGGCCCCACGGCAGCCCCTTACCTCAGGGCACCCAGCGTTTTATCCTCCCAAAGTGTGGTCAGCAATCCAGCCCAGCCTCTCTGAGCCCCATAATATAGAGATGGTCCTGAGTCAGGGTGGCCTCTTGGAGATGCCCTGCGGTCCCCAGGATGGAGCCTCATCACTGGGTGAAGTGGACCCTGTGTGATCCCGGGACTCACACACAGGACTCACATCCATCCTCTGCACCTTGGCTCCCGTCCTGGAGTTAAACACGCGGCATCTGAGAGGTGCAAACAAGCTGCACGCTGCCCCAGGTCAGCGTCTGGAGACAGGCAGCTGGCCCCTGAGGAAGCCTGGCCCCACAGCTCTCATCGTGACCGCAAGCTTGGCCAGCCCTGAGAGAGCGCACCGTCTGAAGTTTTCCAACCATATTGTGGGGCAAGATTGTCCTAAAGAAACTGAGTTTCAAGACTTCTGCTGACAGTGGCTGGTGTTTTCCATCCTGGACATCATGAGAAAGATGGGAGGGACCATGCCCAGAAGATGTGCCACGTGCCCGGGAAGCCGTGTGGCACTGGGGGCACCCTCTGAGCAGGGACAGGTGCGGCAGGGCACCTTGAGATGCAAGAGCTCCCGGTGGGCTGCAGTGGGCGGTGGGCTGGCCCGCTCTTCCCCAGGGGCCTGTCTGCCTGCTCACCTGGGCAGGGACAGGGCAGGGAAGTCTGAGATGCAAGTCATGGTCCCGGCACATTCAGAAAAGAGAGGACACCAGCTCTCTCAGAAGCAAATCGATGGCTTAATTCAGTGGTTCGCAGAGTTCAGGCCCCAGACCAGCAGCAAGAGCAGCCCTGGGGACCTTGTTACAGACGCAGACCCCAGGGCCCAGCCCAGACCTTCCAGCCCAGCAACTCCGAAGAGCTGAGAGCCGACATCCACGTGTGACGGGCCCTTCACGTGGGGAAGACGCACAGCCAAGTGTGAGCAGCCCGGGGTTTACTTAAATAGCGACCTGCAGATGTGAATGTGCGTTCAAACTGAAGGGGTTAAAGGTAAAATTGTCTTTTATCCCGTGAGTCCCTTCCTAGGAACGGACTTTCTTTTATGCATTTATTTTTATTTTTAATTAGAGTATAATTACTGTACCATATTGTGATGGCTTCTGACACGCATCAACATGAATTGCCCATCGGAATATACATGTCCCCTTCCTCCTGAACCTCCATCCCGCCTCCCTTCTCTATCTGACCCCTCTAGGCTGTCTCAGAGTGTGGACACACTCCTGCAAGTGTGCGATGAGGCAGACGCAAGCTCTGGACAAGAGGGAGACACTGGAGGGTGGTCTGGTGAGCTCAGGGAGGACGCACACGCGGTGAACACCTAAGACTTCCCGTGAGGCGATGGCTCTGCAGACGCCGGTCCATGAAGATGCCTGGGTCCCGGTGGTAAAGGGAGAGCCTCCTGCCCATCCGTCCTTAGGCCACAGCCCTACTGTGTGTGCCATTGGCAGTGACATGCACACACAAACACGTTAGATAGTCTGTGCCTGGAAAGTACACAGCATGAGCTCGTATAAATTTAATAGTTTTAGAACTAGCCAGTGGCAAGAAATAAAAACCAAAAAATGAGGCAGGGGGAGCCCAGAAGTTTCTCTGGGCTCTGCTGTTTCTCCCTGACCCCCGTTCTGGACGGTTATTACCCTGCTCCTCAGCAGACCGGTGCACGAGCTCGTTTCCTCTGTCTGTCTGTCTTCCACGGAAACCGAGATATGAGGTTGCATCATGCTTGAAGATATGCAGCAGCCTCATAACCTTCATTTCCAGACTAAATAGTCTAATCTCGTTGCCTAATTTCTCCTCAGAAACCCTTAGTCATCTTCGGGGTTCTTCTGTGGAAATGCCTAGAGTTGGGCTGATCTGGAGATGCCAGGATAAGGCAAAATTAATTTCATCAGATAAGATACTTTTGTTAGGGTCGTTACAAGTCTGTGGCTAATCATGATTGCAACACCGGGGGTCCTCACTGGCTAAGAGTGATATTCGGCTGACAGATACAAGAGAAGTGGATTTTAAAATGTGGCATAAATGAAGGGATGTGAAAAATTAAGTAGACGAATAGATACAATTGATGCTTTTGAATTGTCATGCTGAAGACTCTTGAGAGTCCCTTGGACTGTAAGGAGATCAAACCAGTCAATCCTAAAGGAAATCAACCTTGAATATTCCTTGGAAGGATTGATGCTGAAACTGAAATTCCAAAACTTTGGCCACCTGATGGGAAGAACTGACTCCTTGGAAAAGACCCTGATGCTGGGAAAGATTGAAGGCAGGAGGAGAAGGGGATGACAGAGGATGAGATGGTTGGATGGCATCACCAACTCAATGGACATGAGTTTAAATAAGCTCTGGGAGTTGGTGAAGGACAGGGAAGCCTGGCATGCTGTAGTCCATGGGGTCGCAAAGAGTCGAACATGACTTAGTGGCTGAAAAACAAAAACATAGATGGATAGACAGATGGGATAGATAGATAAATAGATGATAGACAGATAAACAGATGGATGATGGAAATAGAGGGATGGATGGACAGGTAGGCATTTATAGATAGACAGATGATAGACAGGTGACAGAGATATGAAGGTCTTCAGTGATCAAACCTCGACCACGAAACACGCTCAGCTCCTCTTGACACAAAGGAGCTGTTCAGGGGGGCGCCCCAGTCTCCTTACGGGGGGACCTGCCGACCAAAGCTCCCGGGGACGGGGCACCCACCCTGATGAGAAGTTAGGGCCACCTGCTGGCCGTCGGCGTGTTGGGTCTGCAGAGCACCCACGAGGGCAACTGCCTCCACAAGCGAGCCCCGGTTCCCCGCTTCCTGCCCTCCCCAAAGACTCCGGGAAGAAAACCTTCTCTAGAAGGAGGAAGCTAGCACAAGCACACCCCAAAGCACCCCGCTCCGTCGGAAACTGACAAGCCCGGGGCTAAGGCAAGTGCCTACACGGACCCCTAGGGCCTGTGAGCCGGTGTATAGGCAGCAAGGGCGAAGCTTCTGCTCTGTGTCCGTCGTCCGTGACCGAGCGTGTTAGGGCGGCGGGCTCCACGGCCCTGAGGGCCAACGGCAGCGATGCTTTCAGTCCTTTTAGACTCTCCTGTCGGAAAAGGTGCATTTACTCATTCTGGGCCTGTGCTTAGTCGTGTCTGACTCTTTTGTGACCCTGTGGACGCAGTCTGCCAGGCTCCTCTGTCCATGGAATTCTCCAGGCAAGAATACTGGCGTGGGTTGCCATTTCCTTCTCCAGGGGATCTTCCCCACCCAAGGATCAAACCCACGTCTCTTCTATCTCCTGCATTGGAAGGGAATTCTTCCGAGATCGGATGAGATCAGGTGCGTTCAGGGTGGTATGGCCATAGATGGCAGGCAAATTAGTTCCCATTGTGCCTCCATTTTAATTGGGAAAAGAAAGAAACATGGAGATGAGTTAGTTGCCCTGGAAACACCCAGGGATCTCACCCGGATCCTGACTGGGCAGCGGGGGGCTAGGCTTCAGCTTCAGCTTCATGGCACCTGAACGGCGTTCTTAAACCTGGCAACCGTGAGAATTAAGGCACTGTGAAGCCCGAGTGCCTGCGAGGGCGGATGCGCAGCGGTAGCCCGTCCCCTCTCTGGGCACTTGGAGAGCGTGTAATCCAGGTGTGAGCCCCTGCCTGGGGACTGGTGACATTTTCTAGTCTCTGGGGGCTGAGGCGAGGCCCTGTTCTTAGAGCTGGCTTCTCCTCTGCACTCAGCATCATTCTTACCAATTTCTGGATTAGTTATCTGTCACTTTTAGATAAAGTGTAAACGATATATCAGAGGTTATAAATTACAAGTAACTGTTATATCCTAATGTAAGCCTCATTAAACATAAAGGGGATATCCAACTGACATTGCCTAAAGCAACAGTTCTGGGCAGAGGAGGCTGGAGGGCTGCAGACCGTGGTGGCAAAGAGTCGGACACGACTGAGTGACCAAACAAGAGCAGCAAAAACCAACAGCCGAATGTGTGCTTAAAGAATGACGATAGAAAGTGCCTAAGACATGACAGCTAGATGCCTACTTTTAGAAGTATATGAATACTTTGTTTTTATAATTAAAGACAATTTTTTAATGTTCTATAGCGGAAAAGTGTAATTCGAAATACAAGGCATCCCTTTATTGTATTTTTTAAAAACTCTAATTTAAAAAAATGTATCAGAAACCTCTTTAGTTTTGCAATATTTTGTAGAAAAGAGTTGCTGATAAATCTCGACAGAAGTTGAAGAAAGTAGGAAAAAATGAAATGCATAGTTGGAGATGTTTTACTCCCTGAAACAATATCATCAGGATAATCCGGACTAATATATCTCATTAGCGAAATAATCACAACTTCTGGAACAACGTCTTGGGAATTAACGTGGACATTTTTTCAAAGTAGTACCTCCAAATTATGTTAGCTCACAATGGAGTAAATGTGATTCCGAGGACAAATTATTACAAGACCTCAGAATGGAATCAGCATTTTATCAGATTCTTCAGCTCACGGGCATGAATGCAATAAGATCAATTGTGTGATGAAGGCGCTCTTGTCAATTCATGTGAGGTGTGTACAGAAAATGTCAAAATCGGTCTTAATTAATGAAATATTCTTGTTTTTGAAGCAAGTGAAAAAGCATGCTCTCTCACTGGTGTATCTTGGACATTTTCGTTCTGTGGAATTTCAGAGTCATGCTAAGTAATTGTCTTAAAGCAACTGTACGGAGTCCTTTCCTGACCTCTGGACGGGTCCCGTCCCCTGGGAAGCAGGAGGGCTTTCTTCTCTATGTGTCCATTTTCCATGTCATGAGTCTTTTCAAGGAAAGAAGAGGTTGCATTTGAAAGACACTTCTCATATAGAACGGGCAGATTTCGGAGACTTGTTCAGTTCAGTTCAGTTGCTCAGTCATGTCCAACTCTTTGCGACCCCATGGGCGCAGCACGCCAGGCCTCCCTGTCCATCACCAACTCCCGGAGTTCACCCAAACTCGTGTGTTGCCATCCAGCCATCTCATCCTCGGTCGTCCCCTTCTCCTCCTGCCCCCAATCCCTCCCAACATCAGGGTCTTTTCCAATGAGTCAACTCTTTGCATGAGGTGGCCAAAGTATTGGAGTTTCAGCTTCAGCATTGACTGTCTATTTCTGGAGACAGAGGAGCCTGGGTTGACAATAAGTTTTCTGCGTTCGGTATCCTGATGTGTGACGGTGACATCACCAGCCAAGATGGAGAAAGCAAAAGCTAGGATAAATGCTTGAGAAAGGAGTAGAGAAAAAGTCCCATTTCTTCAGTCCCAGGGTCTTTAACACCAGACCCTGAAGGATATCAGGGTCCACATATGGCAAAAGGACACAGGAGGGTCAGCGTGGAGGTCCAGGGAGAGTGGGTTGAAGGTCTAACGCCATCACTGCGTCAGTGGTGGTGAGACATGGTGAACGGAATTCACCGAGGGAAATAAACGGGCCAGCCTGAGTCGGACCAAGTCGAAGCCACTGGGCCAGGCCCTGGTGAAAGAGTCTGAGGAGGGGAGAGGCATGGAGTGGAAAAGACAGGTGGGCCCATGTGCTGGCGGTGCGGAGGCCAGGCTTCCAGGGAAGGGGTCTTACTGGGGGATGCGGGGCGGCGGACGGCCAGGGAGGTCCTGCAGCAGGCATGCACCAGGGCAGGCGGCCAGGGGAGGGCCTGCAGCAGGGATGCACCAGGGCAGGCTCCCGGATGAGGGCCGCTGGCTTCCTCCTTGGCTCTTGTTAGCCCAGGTTCCTCGGAACAGGCTCTACTCCTAACCTTCCTGCTAGAAACAGAGCAATAGGTGGACTGGGTGTGTGCTCCTCCCAGAGTATAAGCATAGACGACTCGACACTTCCTTGTGCGCGCTAAGTCGCCTCAGTCATCTGACCCTGCACCCGTGTGGACTGTGGTCCGCTCGGCTCCTCGGTCCACGGGGATTCTCTCCAGGCAAGAATACTGGAGTGGGTTGCCATGCCCTCCTCCAGGGGAACCCAGGGATCGAATTCGTGTTTCTTCCGTCTCCCGCATTGACAAGCGGATTCCTTACCAGTAGCGCCACCTGGACAGCCCAGTGGAGGATACCTATGCCTATTTTAGACTGGCGAAGCGGGCAGGACGTTAGACATTTCACGGTGGCTGCAGGAGGTAGAATAACAGCCCCCTGGCCCAGATGTCCACGCCCGAGCCCTTGGAATCCTGCATGGCAAAGGTACCCTGAAGTCTCGATTAGATTAGGATCTGAGCTGAGGAGGTCAGTCTGGATTACCTGGGTGGACACGAAATGGTCACAGGATTCCTTAAGATCTGAGGACCTTCCTACCCGCAGAGGACCAGAGGGCGGGCGGGTGAGATGGGGTTTGGCTGCTGCAGATAAAGAAAGAGGATTAGAACTGAGGAATGAGGTAGCTTCCAGAAAGCAGGAAAGACCAGGTGGCAAGTTTCCCCCTGGCATCTAGAAGGATCACGGTCCCGCCTTGATTTTAGCCCAGGAAGACCCAGCTTGAACTTCGGAGCTTCAAAGCTGTAACATAATAAACTTGTATTGTCTGACAAGTTACCTCATTTATCACAACAGCCACAGAAAACTCCCCGGGGGCTTTTTAAACACGTAGTGTGCTGACATTTGTAGTCTGGAAGTTTATGTTTGAGTACATATGTGAAGAAACTGTGTGTCCTCGAGCTTGGAAGGCCCTGTTGAATCACACATGGCTCTCTATGTGCGACACAAAATATGGTCTCGAGATGGAAAAAGAGCAATCGCTGCTCAGTCGGAGGAGTTCTCCTTTGCTTAAGCAAGGCTAGTACTCTGCTCCCAAGCAGAGACAAAAGAAGCTTGCCCTCGTTTCGGGCACCTGTGTCGCCGTCCGGTCAGGTGACCTTGAAAGAGTTCCTGTTCCCGAGCTAAAAATAGGCGGATGACAGCGCCGTCTGTTAATGAGCACACGGGCTGATCGGAAGGCTCGACTTTGATCTAGACTTCAGTGGCTTTATAATTCATTTGCCGTGAGAACTCTAGACTGACTCCCTTCTTCATTGCTTTTTTTTTCCCCACTGAATGATCAGTACATACCGCTTCTGATGCACCTATGACTGTTGTTTCTTAAAAAGAAACCTTTTTCTCCCCTTTAAAGTCTTGAATCGAGTCATTCTTGTCCTGTCTTCTTTAAGACACGAATGTCTCCCATCACTGCCCACAAGGAACCAGAGCAGATTGCTTTCTTCCTGGGGGTCAGATTGACTCTCTCCTTCTCAGACAGGGCCGTTCATAAGCCCCTAGTTCATGTTCAGGCCTGCTGTTGGGAATTTGGAACTGAGTTCTCCAGATAAACAAGGTAACAGAAGATGATCCGGCTGCTTTTTTTCAACTGTCTTTGAATGGCCCCCAGGCAATGGGCCCAATGCTGTCAGAGGGTCTCAGGAGGAGGGAGAAGGATGAGGAGCACCCCTGCCCTATTTCTGGGTAAATACGGTAGCCAATCTGTTGAAAAGGGCAGTTCATTTTCTTCCTCCACCAATCCCTACTTTGCCGTGGCTTTGCCCCCACAGGAAATCCAGACTCTCAAGCTCTTTCCTGTGACCTAAGACCCAGGCTCTCCAACACCCCTTCTTCAGGGGTCCCTGATGGACGTCCTTCAAATCAGTGATGCCTTCAGGAGGAGTCCCTCAGCACTGTGGTCCACTCTGAGCCCCTCATTTCTCAGCTGCCATGGTCTGAATGTCTGAGTGGCCCTCCGCGGCCCCCCGCCAGATTCATAGGTTAGAAATCGGATGCTCAAGGTGATGGCGTTAGACTTTGGGAGGTGACTGGGCTGTGAGGGTGCAGCCCCCAGGAAGGGATTGGAAGTGTTCGTCGGTCAGTCGTGTCTGACTCTATGTGACCCCATGGACCATAGCCCACCAGGCTCCTCTGTCCATGGGGGTCTCCAGACAAGAACACTGGAGTGGGTTGCCATTCCCTTCTCTAGAGGATGTTCGAAACCCAAGAATCAAACCCAGGTCTGCCACATGACAGGCAGACTCTTTGCTGTCTGAGCCACCAGGGACATGCTAAGGGGGTTAGACAAGGGTCCTTATAAAAGAGACTCCAGGGAGCTCCCCACCCCTTCCACCAGCGGGCGCCCTGGCAGAAGGCGGAGATCTGTAACCCAGAGAGACCCTCAGCAGACTGCAACCATGCTGAGACCCTGTCCTCGGATTTCCAGCCCAGAACTGTGAGGAATAAATCTCTGCTGTTCATAAGCCACCCAGCCTTGGGGCTCTGCAGTAGGTGCCCCAGTGGACTGAGACACCAACACTTAGGGGCTTGTGTGGGATGAAGCCTAAGGGGTCTTCCAGCCTGACCTCCTTGTTAGCAAGCCCAGTAGTTTTAAAGGGGACAGACAGCCCATGATGGAGGCTGCCAGACACATGGACACCAGCTCAGGGTCCCCAGCTCCTGACTTCCTCCCAGGGACCTCACTGCTCCCTGTGGAGGCCACCCCCACATCCTGGGACACTTGGAACACTCCCTGGCCCTGGGACCTCTTGAAGGATTTGGGAACCTCAGATTTGTCTCCCCTCTCTGGGACATCTTGCCATCTACATTTGGCTGAAGACAGGGAGAACCATCTCTACAGGCCTGTAGCCTGAGTAGAAGGGAAGGGAGAACAAATGTGGTCCCACTTGATCTGCGTGGCCATCTCTTCCAAGAGCTGGCCGCCTGACGCTCCTCTCTGGCTTTCCTCTGGGAAGAGGAGCCAGATACAGACATGTTGAGCCTAAAGAAGAATATATATCTATGGCTTCCCAGGTGGTGCTAGTGGTAAAGAACCCGCCTGAAAATGCAGGAGACGCAGGAAACTTGGGTTCAATCCTTGGGTCAGAAGATCCCCTGGAGGAGAAAACAGCAGCCCACTCCACTATTCTCGCCTGGGAAATCCTGTGGACAGAGGCGCCGGGCGGGCTACAGTCCACGGGGTCACAAGAGTCAAACATGACCAAACACACATATATGCATGCACTCACAGACACACACGCACACTCAAATCACTTAGTTGCATACTAGAAACGAATATAACATTGCAAATTATACTTCAATAGAAAAATAAATGTGGAAGATGTAATATGGAGGGGAGCATCTCAAAGCTTCTGGGGTCATGCCTCTGAAGCACAAAATGTTGCGTGGGGAGGGCGGGACTGTCACATGGGTGAAAGTAACTGTTCATGGTCCTGAACCTTCTTCCCTCCGGGCGACTGCAGGGCTGGCTCTGATGAAGCCTGGCTTCTGAAGGCTTCTGCAGACTCTTTCAGGGGTTCCGAAGGACAGAGGGAAGAGGAACCACAAGAGGGTGAAGGAACAAGGGAATGAGGGCTAGCCAAGCCCACGGGGGAGGCAGAGCCCCGAGGGGCTGCAGGGAGAGGGAAATGAGGAGACCTTGCCGCACTGTTTTAGAAGAATTCAGTCACCAAGAAAGCAATGGCCATGGACCATGATCAAAACTCCAGAGGACTAAAGGGGTGTAAGAGGGTGGCTTGCGAGGTGGTTGAGATGAGTAAGTGCCCACGTGAACAGAGGAGCTTGCTGCGCTGTCAGAGTCGCCAGGCGATAACAGAAGGGCTCTTTCTTCACATTCAGTCGGCCAGTCACGCGTCCCACTCTTTGCAGCCCATGGATGGTAGGCCGCCAGGGTCCTCTGTCCGTGGGACTTCCCAGCAAGAATACTGAAGTGGGTTGCCGTTTCCTACTCCAGGAAGGTCTTTCCAACCCAGGGCTTGAGTCTGTGTCTTTTGCGTCTCCTGCATTAGCAGGCGGATTCTTCACCATCGCACCACCCAGATGTTTGTAACTACTTAATTCATTATTGCCAAAACTTGTCCTTCAGTAGGTGAGAGGATAAATAAACTGTAGCACTTTTTTAACGGTGGGAAAAATCTGCCCGTTTAATGCAGGTGGAAGTGTCTTTCCTTATCGTGAAAACAGCAATATTTTTCCATGCTTTGAGGAACTGAGGAAGCTCAGTCCCATCTCCTCTCAGAGGCTTCAGGCCAGCAGGCACTCGGGCCGCTGGCCCACAGCTGCTCGAGGGGATGTTCAGGCTTCTGTGAACCTGTTTCTTGGACGTGGGGCGATCTCTGGTCTTTCCGTTCTCATCTGTGTCTTCCCAGGCAAACACCGCTTCAAATATCAAAGCAGTTATACTTTAGTTCACACTCTGAGTTCTTCTAGAATACCTCTGTCAAATAGAAAAACATATTTTCATTTTTCCAAATCACTAGAGAAAAAGATAAGTTGAAAAAGTCCGTTTTAAACCCATAATTAGAAGTACTCTGTGAGGTGTCTGCAACTTCAAAAAGAAATGTTACTTTAAAAAAAAAAAAAGTATTGAATTTGTCACAATATCGCTTCTGTTTTATGTTTTGGTTTTTTGGCCCTGAGGCTTGTGGGATCTTACTTCCCTGTTCAGTTCAGTTCAGTTCAGTCACTCAGTCACGTCCGACTCTTTGCAACCCCATGAATCGCAGCACGCCAGACCTCCCTGTCCATCACCAACTCCCGGAGTTCATCCAAGCTCACGTCCATCAAGTCGGTGATGCCATCCAGCCATCTCATCCTCTGTTGTCCCTTTCTCCTCCTGCCCCCAATCCCTCCCAGCATCAGAGTCTTTTCCAATGAGTCAACTCTTCGCATGAGGTGGTACTGGAGTTTCAGCTTTAGCATCAGTCTTTCCAAAGAACACCCAAGACTGATCTCCTTTAGGGTGGACTGGTTGGATCTCTTTGCAGTCCAAGGGACTCTCTAGAGTCTTCTCCAACACCACAGTTCAAAAACATCAATTCTTCGGCGCTCAGCCTTCTTCACAGTCCAACTCTCACATCCATAAATGATCACAGGAAAAACCATAGCCTTGACTAGACGGACCTTAGTCGGCAAAGTAATGCCTCTGCTTTTGAATATGCTATCTAACCAGGGATCAAACCTGTAACCCCTGCAGGAAGGCAGTGTCTTCACCCCTGGGCCACCAGGGATGTCCTCAAATGTTACTCTTATATTCTCCTTCTTTTGACTGTGGTTCTCAGCCCAGGGGCAGGATTGGGGGAGGTCAGTGAACCCTTTCAGAGTCCCCCTTTCCAGGGGTGTTTCTCCCTTGGGGTAGGGTGGTGGGCATTTTAATGAGCTTCACACTGAACTTTCTCCGGGCTCTTTGTCCATCTCCAGTAAAACTTTGCAAGTCAATCACAGCTGAAGGATATCTGAAAATGATGTTTTAAATGGCCTAAATAATTTAGCGTTGAATTCTTTTAAGAGGTGAGTTGAGTCTTCAGTGGAGACGTTTTTCCTATTTTCCATTTCCTCTGCTTCATTCTGGAATTGGAGCAGAAGAAATGCAAAAGCGACTAGCGGAGGAAAGATAAGGCAATGAATTTCTCCAAGTTTGGAAAGAATGGTGTGGATGGCAGAGTGAAGTCTGGCTGCAGGCAGGAAATGCAGGAGAAGATGGCTCTCTGAGAGAGGGACGGCTGGTCTATTCCTATGAAGAACCACACTCACCACTTGAAAGCCTCGTATTTCTTAAGAAGCGCAGTGTCACGGGCTAACTGGCTTATGAGCAGACCTGAACGTTGAAGAGCAATGAACGAGCTTAGCATCACAGAAATCAAAGAGACAGCTGCTCGAATTGTCTTTGCACAGAAGAAAATTTGGCTTTAACTTCTAACCTGGCTTTGGATAAAAGATGTGCATTTGGCAAAATGAAAGAAATGTGAAGAGTATGCAGTTTTGAAAACAGGGAATGGTAATGTCAAATTTACGGTAAGGCGGTAAAGTAAATTCTTGGTTGTTTATCGTCAGTAAGTAACTCTGACAGATACCTTCCTGCAGTGGTCGAGCGCTCTAATGTGAGTTGGGAAATAAAGTTTTGCTGATGTGTTGGAGAATACTATAGCTTTATAGCAAAAAGTAGTTAAATCCTGTTTAACAAGCAATTCTCCTAAAATTATCATGTTAGATGGGCTTTTTCACCCAATGTCTTTTCTAAGCCAAGTCACCGCTCTAAACTCAGCCTGTTAAAATACAACAGTATACAAGGACTATATTACCACTTGAGTTTAGTTTTTCTAATTTTTGCTTTAGTTTCTTATTTTGTGGGCAAAATTCCAAATGTTCTTGAGTGGCACAAAGTTCTGTAACCCCTGGGGACATTCCCGGGTGCGCAAAAATCCTTACTCAGAGGTCGTTATACTATGAGTTCTCTTCTGCAATATGCTCTCTTTCTTCATTTACTATCACTTACACTTTTCTCCATGCCTCGTTTTTCCAAAGGACTGAAAGATACTCCTCGGGAGGGTATTCTGTAATAAATCTAACAGGCGTATCTTCTTGAGCACTTAGCCTGTTTCGGATGGTTTCCCTAGTTTCAAAGAACTCTGCAGGAGTACTGCAGAGCGTGATGCACAGACTCACGCAGTTGTTCGTGTAGGGGATGTAGTTTTGGAAGTAGAATTGCCAGGACAAAGGGGACGTGCGTTTTCAATAATTGATCACCCACCGCTGTAAACTGACCTCCAAAGAGAGTGCAGCCAGTTTTTCCAAAGCATGAGAGTGTTTGCTTATTTCCGGCTTTACTGAAGAACTGGTTTATCAAACTATTTATTTTTTCATTCTGGTGGATAAAAACCTACCTCTCATTGCAGTTTAAAGTTCCTTCAGGATATTGAATACTTGTTTGCATTTTATTGTCAGTCTGTATTTTTAACTTAAGTTTTCTCTTTGTGTTTTGTGAGAAGTGCTTGTGTAGAAAGGAATTAAGCCTTGGTATGTTTTCTATGTTGAAATTTTTTTTTTTTCCAAAATGGTATTTTGAATTTGTTTATGGGATTTTTAAACATGCATTATTTTAAATGTGTGTTTCTTTTGGTGTTGTGTCATCACGTAATGTACTAATCTTTTCTTTCCTGACCTGTGGGAGATACTGCGTTTTTAAAGCTAGTTTAATTCTGTTCTCCCACCTTTTTTTCCCCCAGCTATATTGGTCATATTTTGTTACTTGCATAAAAGACTCCCTACAACTGTATTGCTCATTTTTTTCTTTTACTCATTCTTCCCCCAAGGACAGTTTAAGGAGTATAATAACTCCATTGTGGGCAGTGGGGTGCAGTTCACACGGGCTTTCCATTTGCTAAGCATGTCATTATCTTGATGGGATTCTCAAATTAATATGAGCACAGACCAGGGAGGCTGGGCAGCATATTTAGAAGCTGGAGGAGGGATGCAACTCAGGGACCCTGAGATCACTCAGTTTCGTTGGTTTCTCGTTTGTGCAGCTCACATACAATTTCACATTCTCATGTACTGTCTCGTGAATAGTGATACTGTGTCAATCTTAAAAGTAACGCTGTTATTGTTGTTTTCAGTTGCTAAGTTGTGTCCAGCTGTTTGCGACCTCATGGACAGTAGCCCGCCAGGCTCCTCTCTCCATGGAGTTCTCAGGCAAGAGTACTGGAGTGCGTTGCCATCCCTTCTCCAGGGGATCGTCCCAACCCAGGGATCAAACTCGGGTCTCCTGACTTGCAGGCAAATTCTTTACCTTCGGAGCCACTAGGTGGCTGAAATTCTCCCTTCCTCCCTTGCTTTTTCAAGATGAATTTAGATACAGGGACAAGCTTGTTTGACACCAAATCAAGATAAGTGTAAGAAGCTTTGGATAAAATGTTTTTATGGAAAAAGTGATGGACGGCCCAGAACGTGACTTTCCAGGCAGTAACGGAGCCTATAAACACCAGACAGACCTGCATCTCGTCAATTTCAAAAGCGGAAGCTTTGTTTTAATTAGTTTCTTTGATGACTGGCGAGGTCAAGCACGGCTTTATATGTTAATGGCCTTCTGTAGTTCTTGCTTGGAGACTTAAAGCCAGTCCCTTTAAAACTTGTTTTTGCAAACAGTTGCTTAGGCCTCTGCTGCGTGGGTAGGGTGCCTCTCTGGGCACAAGAAGTAAAGAGCTGGATGCTGCCTTTGAAGGCATGGTCCTTACCGCACGATTACATGTGGGTGATGTTGGGACTGTCTTCATGGTACACGGTGACCGTCGTGACACACGCTGGCCGTGCGTTCTCACAGGTTTGGTTGAGGAGCAAAAGTGATGGCAGCTGGAAGTGTTGTTGAACTTGTGAATCACGTATAGATGTGACACCAGAGAAAACCTGATCCATTTCCTCCTGTTGAGAATAATGATCACGCCAAACAGGCAGTAACACTTGGGAACTCTCTGTTCCCCCAGATGCGGGCTCCAAGCGTCTGCTTCTGCACCAGCCCCAACATTGGTCTCGACTTCCCTTTATCTCAAGGCAAGGTCTTAGGACTTTAGTCTGAACCCTAACATTTTCTCAGGAGGAAGCTTGAGCTCTCCCCATGCCCAGGAGGAATTTTCCTGAATGGGTTTTCTCTGAATTCCCAGTTTTTGCAAATGCCATGGATTTTGTGAAAACGGGATTTTGCTTCCAGGTGTTCCCTGCCGGGGTGTTTCCAGGACTTGGTTGGTTCGCTGCCATCCCCCTCTGCTACTTCTGTAGGCTGGAGGGTTACTGCGATGGTTAGTGAGAGGCCTCTGTGGGGCCGGGGAGCAGCGCCCGGTTTCCTGATCAAACACTCTCCTTGCTGTGAAGGAGTTTTGCAGATACGCATCTGTAGTCAAGTGACTTTGAGCAAAGGAGATCACCTCTGTAAGGCAGACGGGCCTCATCCCAACGGTTAAAGACCTTCCACACAAAACGAAGAAGAAACTCTGCCCCTTTACGATCGCATTACATTTGCTGTGAATTTCAGATGTGCCAGCCTCACACAGTCATGTGAGCGAATTCCTTAAACTCTATCTATCTAGTTACCAGCTATCATCATTTATCTGTCTATCATCTACCTGCCTGCCTGTCACCTATGTATCTGCCTCCGCCTTCTATCTTTTTATCTGCCCACTATCTATCTATCTGGACTTCCATGGTGGCTCAGTTGAAGGATCTACCTGCAAAGCACATGGAACCCGGGTTCGATCCCTGGGTCAGGAAGATCCCTTGAAAGAGGGAATGGCAAAACCCACTCAAGTATTCTTACCTGGAGAATCCCACGGACAGAGGAGCCCACTGGGCCTCAGTTACCTGCTCTCTGCCTAGCTGCCCACCTATCATCTTATCTATCGACCAGCTCCCATTGGCCCTGTTTTCCTGGAGAAGCGGACTGACATAATCACGGGCAAGGATTAGCGGGTCTGGGCACCCGAAGTCCGACCTAGGCATGAGGATTTTGGTGTTGACTCTAGAACGTGCCTTGAACACTTTCCAGGTGGCACTAGTGGTAAAGAGCTCGCTCGCTAATGCAGGGGACATTAGAGATGAGGGTTCGATCCCTAGGTAGGGAAGAGCCCCTGGAGGAGGGCATGGCAACCTGCTCCAGTGTTCCTGCCTGGGAAGCCCCATGGACTGAGGAGCCTGGTGGGCGGCAGTCCACGGGGTCGCAGAGGCAGACGTGGCTGACGTGACAGCATGCACACACATACCTGGCATTTTTTGCTCATATCCTCACAGTCGACTAGTACACGTCGGTGAAAGCCAACGTGCTGACCCAGTGGACCCCGGGAAAACTGCACAACAGGCTGAGATGTGGAGCTGCCTACCTTCAGAGCCTTGCACATCGTGCTCTGAGCGGAACTCAATGTCCAGGTCGTTAACTGACTAACCCGACTACTCCCCGAATAGAATCAGAGCTTCAGAATGAGCCAGGCAAGTAAAGCTGTTTCTCTGGAGGCGCTCTGTGCTCAAGCTCCTTTACACTTTATAAAATGTGGTAAATACTTGCACTTGACTTTGTAATGCTTGATGAGGGAAGAGTCTGAAGTGAAATTCTGCCACCGTTTATGCAATATTTGATTTAAATCCAATTCCTAGAAACCTCAGATGAATGTGGTTCGTGTATCAAAGTACTGAGTTTAATTTATTGTGGCTTTAAATACGCAGCTAGCTTACGTGTGAATGAATACATATACCAAGAAAAATCTGTTCCCTTAAGAGCAGTCAAGGGGCACCATTTATCAGATTTCTTGGTATGTGGAATATTAATAGCTCCAAAGTGCCAGTGTGAAATTATTTGACTTGAACTCACAAAACCGGAGTATCTTGCTATTTTTAAACAAGGTTCTAACATCTTTTCATCTTGAATACCAGCAGTTCTCAGACTCTAGCTGTTCATTTTTCCTTTCTTGTTTCTTTTTTTTTTCCTTTCTAAACAAGCTGTTTTTCTTAACATGACAGGGTGCTTAGAAAACTAATTTCTCTTTATCTGTGTATAAAGAATAAGGAAAGTGGATAGCTATCAAGAGAACATTTTGGGGTTTAAACTGCCCTTGGGGAAGCAATCAATTGTTAGGTATTTGTGTTTTATTTTGTTCAACATCACAATGCATTTGCACCAATGAGTCATAGGTGAGCACATTTGGATCAGGGAAACATGGGGAGGGAGGGGGCCGTGTTCTCGAGAAGTTAGGCTTGCTTGGAGCTGTATGCTTGTTGGCGGGAGGCTCCCTGCCACGTGCCACGTGAAACTTGGGTCTTGACAAGGACCCTGGTCATGCGGGCACTGGCCTCGCGGGTGTCCCACTTTGCTCCCTGCTGCTTCTGTCTGTTGAAAGATGTGTTAAATGTCCTTAGAGGGAGACTGATATTCATTCCAACACAGATAATTTTTTTAGTGTGGTGAGTTACATTTTAATGTTGGCAAGTTTCCAGTTTGGAATTTCGATATTCGGTCCTGGGTTTTTGAAATTTTATCCCTCCATTTACTTATTACCTGTCCTTTTTTGGGGAAAAGGATATGAAGTGAGTAGGTTTCCATGACAAAGAAGGGCTTGTCCCTTTCTCAATGTCATCACCTGAAGGCCAACCACTGGCTTTAAAAAGGAAGCTGTCCACGGTCCATGAAGTCATTCAGATTCTCCTTTATTCTCACTTCATTTTGCAGGAGACTGTCATCAGTGATTTCGAAATCTCGTTTTAGGAGTTTTGCCTTTCAGATCCTGAATCTGCATGATCTTATCCCGGCGAGCTTTAGTTTCGAGATAGATTTACTGCAGAGACACACTTTTGCAGGGGGACTTCACGATTGGCAATGAATGAGCAATGGAAAAAGCAGCAGGCTCATGGCTTTTCTCTAATTTTTAGTGAGGGGAAGTAATTAATGCCCTCCATCAATCCTGTCCCTCGCCCTTCTCCCCTCCCCCACCCCTCCTCCCCTTGGGACCTGAGTGTGTGATGGGTTTGATTTCTGCACAAAGGAAGATTTATTGCTTTCATGTCTTTGTGATTTGGTCGCCTGTAATCTTGCTCGGGACGCCAGGCAGGGCATCCTGTCCTGAAAAGCACGGTGTCTGTGTCGGGGGAACAAAGTGGCCGCCATCACCCTCTTACATCTTACGTTCCCGAGTTAAAAGTTTGGCATCTGTGATCCCAGAGGATCAAGCACTCGGGACAGGAGACGCTGAACACCGAGAACACGGGAAACACAGATGAAACGCCGCCCGTCCTTCGTATCTCCCCCGTGAACCCTCCTGGTGACCACAGCTGGAAGCGCTTGCCAGGCGGACACACACCTCCGCACGTGGAGAGGCCCAGTTTCCATTGCTTTCCGACTTCCTTAGATGTTGGACCGAATAGCGTTGTTGTCAGCTTGAACTGCCTTTTTCGATTCGAGATTAAAAGATATAGACGGGTGGGGGAGGTTATTCAGCCGCTTTTCTGAAGATGGGTCTCCCCGCGGGTCTCACGCCTCGCCTGTGTCTCGGAGGCCTGCGGAGTAAGCTTGAGGTTGGCCAGAGCCCCAGTTTATGTTAGAAGTTTTGCAAAGTCTTTGGTTTTCTGGCAACTCTGTTGATAATTTAACACAAACAAGCAAGTTGGTTTCCTCTTTACGCTTGAGGTGACAGTGGGCTCTGTGTGTGGACGGGATGTGGAGACACGTGCATGTGTGATAAATCAGTCATACGGAACTAAGCAGACACTCAGGTCAAGTCGGGAGAGTCTCTGTGACATCAGTGTCCCTGCTGCGATTTCACCGTTGGGTGAGGGGTACAGAGCCCTGTCCCCATGACTTCTAAGCACCGTAAGCGAATCTACAGTCATTTCAATAAAAATTTTGATTAAAAAACTAACTTAGCCTCATCTCCTAAATACACTTTCCAAATCTCTAAATGTTAGCACAGCAATGGGATCAGACGCAAAAGTGAAAATGGTGCCCTTGGTTATTTTAACTGTGGATAATGTTTTCCACACTGTTCCACCGATAGGCATAAAAACTGATTAACACACTCGGTTAGGCTGAAGGATGGCATCCTGTGGCCGTCCTGGGACAGACAAATGAAGAGATGTGAACATTTAGAGCTGTGCCACCGAGGCCATTTTATTTTTTCTCTCTGACTATAAACATAAACACTGAGGCTGTTTCATTTTTCTCTATTTATAGAAAATTGGGAAAATAAAATAAGGCACAAAGAAGAAAAAAAATCTGTAACACCCAGGCTCAGATTTAACCATGGTTGGCATTTTATTATAGTTCCACCAGACTTCTGTACTATTCAAATATATGTTTACATATAACAAGTATTCTTCCATTTTCTAGGACACTCTTACAAACGACATTTCCAAGGCTATAAAAAGTACATTTGAAATATGCTCGTACAAATCTGATATTCTGCCCACGGACTCCAATATGGCATCAAGTCAGGTCCATGCTGGTCAGCCAGCATCTTTTTATGGCCATGCCCTGCTTGATGAGACCAGTTATGAAATATTCTGAAAACCACTTACAGACTGTAGTATTTGGTTAACCATGTATTTGATGTTGGGTAGGCAAGTTGTTTTGAAGTTTTCATTATGATAAACCATGCCGTGATGGAAACTGTTTTGCATAATTTCTCTTCTGAATTTGGGGTTCTTTAGGATAGATTCCCAGAAGTAGAATTAATATGTGAAACTATATGACTTTTTCAGGCTGTTAATATGTAAATTGCATTCCAAGAGGGCATCAATCTTCAGATATTCACAATTGTATAGCTTCCCTACAGCAGGCAACCTCTCCCAGCGTTTCTGATGGTACAGATAAAAGCCGGCATGTCACTTCTTCGTTCAGGGAAGGCAAGCGTCTACCTTATCCGTTTGTTAGCCACGTGGATTTCCTCCTTTGTGACTGCTCACTTGTGCTCTTTGTTTATTGGGACAGGGACCAAACTGTGCAACCGTAATGCGACTTGTCATCACTATGGATCTACTTGGGGTTAGCTTTGCTGAGCATTTTAGGACTTTGTAGTAGTTAAACACGTGAGATGTTCTGGGACATTCATTTCTTTTTTCATAATGCTTAATTTTTACCTTTATTACTATTTCCACTTTGCGATGAGAATCCAGTGCAAAGGGGGGTGAAGGATGGTTTGAAACCCAAAGCACCGGAGTGGATTGCAGGGGCAGGTCTCAGGTCATACAGATCGGAGGAGAAATACCGGAGAGAAGAAAAGTTACCCTCTGCCTCCCTGAGGCTCGTTTTCCTACATCTTGCTTTGTTCTAACCCCCTGGGGTCTCCAGGCTCTGCCTCCTCACTTCCTGTTTTGCAAATCTGTTCTTCCACACGGTTCATCTCTAAGATATGGGATTTTAAAGCGTTACTCTTTTTTTTAAAGGCAGCTTTTTGTGTTGATATCGTTCAGATAAATTGCAATTCAATAAATTTAAATTCAAATAAATCCTTCAGATAAACTGTAGAAACACTTTCAACTCTTAGGCAGCAGTCGGGAAACAAAGCAGATCTTGAGGCTGCCCTCTGTTCCCGGGTCAGCCGTGGGGTCCTGTCACTTTCCAATACGACTTCTAAATGTAACGCCTGGAGTTAAGTGAGGAGCAGTGCCCCGAGGACGGAGGGGTGACTCTACCACGTTGAGGCTTCAACTCTGGACACAGTAGTGCGCTGTGGGTCATCAGATACCAGGAAAAAGAATCTTTTAAAACAAGTCTATCTATGCCCAAATCATGTCTCTATTTTTGGACCAAAAATAAATTAAACAAATGCTTAGTTCCAGGTAAATGGGGGCACTTGGAAAACTGTGGTTTTTTAACTCTGGGTCTGTAAAAGTTTGTGGTTCCCTCGTGATTGCATCACTCATCAGCTTCGAAAGCTGTCCCAACATTTTCCATGGCGCCTCCAGCAAGTACAATGGATGAACTCTCACCAGTTGGATGGAATTGCGGAAAATACGCCATGTACGATTTCTAAGGAGATGATCATCCTTCTACTTGGATTTTCCCCATGGAGTGAACTGATGGAAAGAACGATGCCTTTTGCCTCCTTGCTTCTTCCTAAACATCCTTCAGGTCGCCGGGAGGCGTCGCTTCCTGTGAAGGGCCCCCCGCAGCCTCTGGGACGCCGGGGCTGGCTCCGCTGTGCCGCGGTCTCGGAGCCCGCTGGCTGTCTGCGTGACAGCCTGCAGGAGGCCGTGGAGTGAAGGTTTGGGGGTGTCTGTTGCTTCGCCTGCCGGGTCCCCACTGTCTCCGGGGCTGTGTTGTCTTCCCCGCTCATCCCTGGATCTCTGAGCGATGCTGGCATTCACGGAGCGCAGGAAAAACATTTCATCAACGGACCAGTGAGTGAATGGAGAGTCCTCCTAACCCTCTATCGCTGGTATGTGGCCGCCGAGACCCGCCCCTACCACCAGTCATAGCCCTGCCCAGCCTGGCAGGAGGGCAGCTCCCAAGACCAGGCCTTCCCGGGCGGTGGACACAGCTCACCCAGCGATGCGGCCCTCCTTGCCTGCTTTCTCCCCCAGAACAGGTCCCGCTTCCTCTGGGGAAACCCACTTATTGACCTTAGATGCCGGCCTCCACCCGTGGAGGACTTCCCTGGTGGCTCAGATGGTAAAGTGTCTGCCTAGAATGCGGGAGACCTGGGTTTGATCCCTGAGTTGGGAAGCTCCCCTGGAGGAGGAAATGGCAGCCCACTCCAGTACTCTTGCTTGGAAAATCCCATGGACGTAGGATCCTGGCGGGCTACAGTCTGCTGCTGCTGCTGCTGCTAAGTCGCTTCAGTCGTGTCTGACTCTGTGCGACCCCATAGATGGCAGCCCACCAGGCTCCTCCGTCCCTGGGATTCTCCAGGCAAGAACACTGGAGCGGGTTGCCATTTCCTTCTCCAATGCATGCAAGTGAAAAGTGAAAGTGAAGTTGCTCAGTCGTGTCTGACTCTTCGTGACCCCATGGTCTGCAGCCCACCAGGCTCCTCCATCCATGGGATATTCCAGGCAAGAGTACTGGAGTGGGGTGCTGTTGCCTTCTCCAGGGCTACAGTCCCTGGGGTCTCGAAGAGTTGGACACAACTGAGCGACTTCACTTTCACTTTCACTTTCCATCCATGGATATTTTTATTTGAAAAATTGTATTTTGGGTAGGGAAATACTTTCCATCTTTTATCTGGAAGGACAGATCCTGGAGTGTGTCACCAGCAGGGCTGGGTGGGAAGAGCTCGGTCCCTCTGTCTCTCTGGATGCTGCGTTTCTATCCTGGAGGATGTGTCAGGCTCTCACTAACATTAGCATCCTTATTGTTCCAGAGGACCAACCCCCGGTGCAGAGATCCGTGCTTGCTGTAGCCACACCATGCTCACCCTTCCCTGTGAAATCTGTGCGGGCGCTTGCAGTGTCTGTGGTGATCAAGCAAGATTTCCAATGGTGAATTTTCAAGTCGATGATATAAATGTGTAATTAGTTAATTTTCTTTATTGGTCAAGCTATATTCTTTCCAAGTTCTCAGTAGCTAGCAAGGTTTTCTTGTCATTCCCGAGTGATACTGAGCGGCTATCTTTTGCATGGTTTTTCCAGGGGTCATGTATGGATGTGAGAGTTGGACCATAAAGAAGGCTGAGCACCAAAGAATTTCTGCTTCCAAGTTGTGGTATTGGGGAAGACTCTTAAGAATCCCTTGGACAGCAAGGAGATCAAACCAGTCCATCCTAAAGGAAATCAACCCTGAATATTCATTGGAAGGACGGATGCTGAAGCCTAAGCTCTAATACTTTGGCCACCTGATGTGAAGAGCTGACTCATTGGAAAAGACCCTGATGCTGGGAAAGACTGAGGTCAGGAGGAGAAGGGACGACAGAGGATGGGATGGTTGAATGGCATCACCGACTCGATGGACATGAGTTTGAGCAAGCTTCCAGAGACAGTGATGGACTGGGAAACCTGGGGGGCTGCATAAAGTCTGCGGGGTCACAAAGAGCCGGACATTACTTAGCAGTCAAATAACAACAACTATATTCTGTATAAAGAGGCACACAGGTGATTTCTTTCTGATGGTGTGAAAGACTGCTGGAATCAACATCCACAGACACCCACTTAGCTTATGAAGCGGAGGTGAAGTTTTCTTTTCCTCATTTGGAAACCAGGGAAACTGCAAAATGANCTATATTCTGCATAAAGAGGCACACAGGTGATTTCTTTCTGATGGTGTGAAAGACTGCTGGAATCAACATCCACAGACACCCACTTAGCTTATGAAGCGGAGGTGAAGTTTTCTTTTCCTCATTTGGAAACCAGGGAAACTGCAAAATGAAGCTGATAGTTCTGTCTGGACAATATCAAAAGGTATTAGAGCCACTGGTTTTGCCTTAGAGGTAGGGTGGGGCTAGAGAGTCTTACAGCACAAGACAATTTTTGACTGTTAATAATTATCATCATTATAATTTATCATCATTATAATGTATCATCAGCATCCCAATTGTCTTTGCCTTTTGAATAAACCTATTCCAGGCAGACAAGGAGTTGTCAGAATATGCAGATGGGTGTCGGCCTCCCGAGATGAAAAGCTGCAGAGACGTTTCTGGGTTCTTTCTGCCTTCGTGTGGATTTTGGTTTCCATCTGGTGTAACTTGGCTTCAGCCTGAGTAACTTCTTTCTCGAGCAAATATGATGGTGATGAATTCTCCCAGCTTTTGTTTGCTTGAAAACGTCTTACTTTTGAAAAGCATTTTATTTTTGAAAGATATTTTCATTGTTGTAGAATTCCGGGTTGACACTTTCTTTCTTCCGTCCTTTATATTGTCATTCTATTGATTTCTGGGCTCTGTTCAGTTTTTCCTGATGAGAAACCTGTCATCAATACATCACTGTGTCCCTGCAGGCGACGTGGCTCTCCTCTCTGGCTGACTTTCAGATTGTCATTTGGGACGTCCCTGGTGGTCCAGCGATTAGCCTCCAAACTTCCAATGAGAAGGGCATGGGTTTGATCCCTGATCGGGGAACTAAGATCCCACATGCTTCACGTGCTGCCAAGGGAATATATTTTCAAATAAAAAAATAAGATTGTTTTTCTAATCTTCAACCCTGTGGTGGTTATGTACCCAGGTGTGAATTTTTTTTAATGTTTCTACCCTAATCTCTCTCTTCTCCTTCTTGATTGTAGGTTCACGTATGTTACAATGTGTGATGTTGTCTCAGGGGCCACTAAGACTCCGTTAGGCCTTATTTCCCTTTGTTTCAGCAGGTTTGAAAAAAAATTTTTTTTCCAAGGTTGTTTATTTTTCTTCTGCCATATCTGCTCTGCTGTTTAGCCCGTCAGTGGATTTTCCATTTCAAATACTGTGCTTTTCAGCTCTGGAATTTGCACCTTCACAGGTTTCTCTGATGAGAGTCTCCTGTGCTCACTCATAACCATATTCTTCTTTAAGGTTTTGAATGTCCTCACTCCGTGTGTGCCAGAGGCCTTCCTTCTGCACCATCTCAGGGGTCTGTTCACACTAACTTCGTTTCCTTTTTATCAAGTCGGATGCGCTACTTCTTTTCAGGTCGAGAAGCTCTGAACTGGATGACAGAAGCTGTGGCCAGTCCCTTGCAGGGAATCTGGATGGTCTTTTTCATTTACACTATTTTTATTTAATTCTGGTGCTCACCCTCCGGTGAGGTGCTCACCTCACTAGCGAGCAGTTTGAAGTAAAAGAAAGTGTTGGTCGCTCAGTTGTGTCTGAGTCTTTGCGACCCCGTGGACGGTAGCCCACCAGGCTAGAATTCTCCAGGCAAGAAGGCTGGAGCAGATTGCCATTCCCTTCTCCAAGGGGTCTTCCCAACCCAGGGATTGAACCCGGGTCTCCTGCATTGCAGACGGATTTTTTATCATCTGAGCCACCAGGGAAGCCTCAGTTTACAGCTGAGCAAATCGAATGTTGAGCTTGAGGATAAGCTGCCCGGTAGCTACACGCCCGGGGCAGGCGGGGGGGGTGAAGGAGCCACTCCCAGGAAGAGCTCAGAAGGACTCGTGCCGTCAGGGGGTCAGCTACACTGGAAAAGACCCGAAGCTGGGAAAGACGGAGGGCAGGAGGGGAAGAGGGCGACGGAGGACGAGATGGCTGGATGGCATCACCGACTCAAGGGACATGAGTGTGAGCAAGCTCCGGGAGCTGGAGATGGACAGGGAGGCCTGGCGCGCCGCGGTCCACGGGGTGCAAAGAGCCGGGCACGACTGGGCGACTGAGCGGCAGTGGCAGCAGCGCGTCTGCCCACTAGAGCTGCCTCGTCCCGCCCTCGGATATGGATACGCCGTGCGGGCCGAGCGCCTGCTTTCTCCGGCCGGGCCTGTGAGGCCGTTGAGGCCTGGCGCGCCGCGGTCCACGGGGTGCAAAGAGCCGGGCACGACTGGGCGACTGAGCGGCAGTGGCAGCAGCGCGTCTGCCCACTAGAGCTGCCTCGTCCCGCCCTCGGATATGGATACGCCGTGCGGGCCGAGCGCCTGCTTTCTCCGGCCGGGCCTGTGAGGCCGTCTGCTGTCCAGGGGCCGCGGGCAGGCCGCGGGCCTCACCCCGGGGTTTCTGCAAACCGTGCGGCCCCAGCCGCTGCGCCTGCCTCCCCGCCTGCCCTATGAGGCCGCCGCTCCCGGGCGCTCAGGAACCCCCAGGCTCTCGCTGAGGGGCCGCGGTCAGCTGCACGGGCGAGGAGAACGAGAAGAAATCAAAGAACGAAGATCCGAGCCTGGTTGCCAGCGTCCCCTGTATGGAGTGGGCTTAAGGGCCCGCTCTCCCTGGGACCCCGAGCCCCGGAGGCTTCAGCTCCTTCAGTCCTTCCCACCTGCACACGACACCCCCCCAGAGGCCCTGCCCCGTCTCAGGCCGCTGGGTGGGAGCGAAAGGTAGATCCCCAGCGTTCTGGAACCTTCTTTCTTTGTCCGCCCCCTCCCCCACCTGCCCCCACGTGCCTGGACCAGCGGTGCTCTGGTCCCAGCTTCCTTCCAGCAGCTCCTGCTTCCGAAACCCAGGCCTGCGTGCAGGGGAGGGTCTCTGGGAGCTCCGCAGCCCACCTGGAGGCACAGTTATCCCCGAGACCCCGAGACCCCGAGACCTCGGGGAGGGCCAGACCCAGGACACAGAGGGGCGGGGAGACACCTGAGACTATGCCCGGGAGAGGCGGTCCTGTCCAGGCTCCTCTCGCCGAGGCCGCCCCGCTCGCGAGCGCCCCGTCGGGGAAGAGCGCATCAGGCGGAGGGGCCGCCGCGGGGCGCCGTTCCGGCCGCGAGCGCGTTTCTGTCTCCGCGGCCTCCTGTCTGTTCTTGCCCCGAGTATGCAGTGGTTTTTGAGGCCCAGGTCCTCCTTCCCCAAGACATCCTTCGACCTGTGACTGCGGAATTTTTAAATAATACAAACATCACTTCCCGTCTTCCACTTGAAACGTCGCGGCGTGTCACCCGCGTCTCCGGGATGCGGTTCAGACCCCGCTGCCTCTCTGGACCCTGGCTCCCTGGCCGGCTGTGCGTGTGTCAGTCGCTTAGTGACGTCTGACTTTGCGACCCTATGAATCTGTCTCTTATACACATCTAGATGTGTATAAGAGACAGAAGGCAATGGCACCCCACTCCAGTACTCTTGCCTGGAAAATCCCATGGGCGGAGGAGCCTGGTGGGCTGCAGTCCATGAGGTCGCACAGAGTCAGACAAGACTGAGCGACTTCACTTTCACTTTTCCCTTTCATGCATTGGAGGAGGCAATGGCAACCCACTCCAGTGTTCTTGCCTGGAGAATCCCAGGGACGGGGAAGCCTGGTGGGCTGCCGTCTATGGGGTCGCACAGAGTCGGACACGACTGAAGCGACTTAGCAGCAGCAGCAGCAGCAGGCTCCTCTGCGCGTGGGATTCTCCAGGCCAGAATACTGGAGTGGGTTGCCATTTCCTTCGCCATGGGATCTTCCCCACCCAGGGACTGAACCCTGGTCTCCTGCGTTGCAGGCGGATTCTTTACCTACCGAGCCACGTGGGGCTCTGGCCAGCTCAGGGCCCCGCTGTCCCAGCGGCATCGGGTGCTCTTCCCGGCATTTCGTGTCCTGACAAAAGCTCTTCCTTGTGTCCTCCCGCTACGTTCAGGGTGTGAAAGGCTACTCGTCCTTGAAAACCCCCTGAGCACCAGCTCCTCCCAGAAGGGCTTCCTTCCTTCCTCAGAGGGCGCTGACTGCTTTGTCTTTCGCGGCTGGAATTGGTCCTAGTCCCTCTCAGGGCATTTATTACACAACGCTGTAGTAATGTGTGTGCATCCCTGCTTCTGTTTACTGTAAACTCCTGAGGGTCAGAAGTCATCCATTCATTCATATTTATGTCCCTGGTGCCTGGCACGAGGGTGGAAGCCTCTAAATTGGTCAGAAGTCATCCGATCGTTCATGGTCATTTCCCTGGAGCCCAGCACGAGGGTGGAAGCCTCTCAGTTCCCAGCGGACTGTGTGCTGTGTCACTTGTGGCTTCCAGCGATGGGGTTGGGGAGCTGCTGGCGGGGTGGGAGGCAGGACCTTTCTTCCCAGAGTTGGATAAAAAGAAGGAATGAGCGGGCAGGGCCTGTCTTTCTCATTCCAAGACTTCTTTTTAAAAGAAAAAAATTTTTTGACAGCAAAGTCATCAAGAGAGAATTATGTTTAAAAATCTCTGGGCTCTAGTGTGAGACTGGGGCGGCCATCAGCAAGAAAAACTGTCCTGGGAAAGCAGAAAATAGCAACAGCTGTCAGACACTGGACCTCAGGTGTATGTCCACTCCACGAGCTTACAGACGTCATCCCTCTCAGTGGCTGCTCCATAAAGACGTTTATTCCTTCTCACCACCATTATCGTCATAAATAAGGGCATTAATTGCCTGAATTGCTTGATCACCAGCGTAGGTGCCATATTCATTAAATTCTCTAAAGGCATGTTGATGTTGGGCAGAAGCCAATGCAATACTGTAAAGCAATTATCCTTCAGTCAAAAAAAAAATTATCTCAAGGCAGAAATAAAAATATGACGCAAAGAAAGTTCCCAGATGAACGCTCACAGAAAAGGCCTTTAGTCTGCCACATGCAAAGCTTCTTGGACAAATGCAGTAGAGAAGGACATGGTGTGTCATTTGAGGGGAAACTGAGAGATGAGTGCGTTCATTTGACTGGAACAAACGGTTGGGATTCACATGGCAAGCAGATACAGTAGCACAGGACCTAAGATGCCAAGCTCAGGCTTAGATCCCGCCCTGGCTCTATGACTATTCGTCCCTGGTGATTTAGTGGTTGGGATTCGGCATTCTCAGTAACTATGGGAGATGATGAAATCAAAGTCACATTTTAAAAGAACTGGTAGCCAGTGAGACACTGTGGGAACGAGGACTTTCTGGGGACAGGCGTAGTGATGGTGGGAGCCTGGTGTCAGCTGGAGCAAGGGGGGGACAGTGAGACACACCCCTGATGCGGATCCCAGACCGTCTCCTCCTCTCTTGCAATGAGACTGGCTGACACTCTCCAGCTCCCCCAGGCTTTGGTTTCTAACCTGTAACATGCTGGGCAAGACGCAGAGCAGGAGGAGGCGGAGCGACAGAGGAGGAGGTGGTTGGATGGCATCAGCGACTCAGTGGATGCGAATTTGAGCAAACTCTGGGAGACAGCGAAAGTCAGGGACGCCTGCCATGCTGCGGTCCATGGGGTCGCAAGAAGTCGGGCCCAGCTGAGTGACGGAACAATAACACCATTAATGTGTTGGGAAGCAGCCTCAGAAACCCCTTTGAACCTTTCAGATTAGCAGTCTGTAGTTTTGTGGTTCCAGGGAGAAGTGTTGAGGACAAGGATGAAGGGAGACTCAGCGGGGACTTGAGAGGCCGAGCCCCAGTGGATGAGGAGATGGAGGTGGTGTCTGTTGGGGACCCACATGCAGAGATGCTAAAGCGATGGCATTGTAGGAAATCAAACAAGCGGCTCTGAATGGCAGACGCTGGGCTTCCCTTCCAAAGGCTTCCTGGAGGTAGATCCTTAAGTGAACTTGGAAGGAAGGGAGGAGGAGGATTGGTTGGTGAAATGGAGAACAAACAAAGCAAACCAGACGGGCTTACATCTGCGCACGGGGAGCTTGCCCACTCCTGGGTGTGCTTCTTCGTCTGCCTCCAGTGAGGCGGGTGCCGTATTAGAGACGAGAAGCGAAAGAAAATGAGGAAGAGGGGGGCTGCTTCTGAAGCTGCAGCTGGGGGATTGCTGCAGTAACTCGTGTGTGAGACGGCAAGAGAAGCGGGAGGCAGGATCAGATCCGAGAGCCACAGGTTGTCACATCCGGGTTCAGGAGATGCCCGTTGGTGCTGTGTGTGGTCCGTCCCTCTGCTGGGTGCTGAGCAGGCACGCAGTCCAAGCTGGAGATGTTGAGACGTCACCGAGCTCCCAGCCCCTCTGCCGTACGTGAGAGTAGCCGCGGATGCTGAGAAAATGCCTTGAGGCCAGTGTGATGACCGCCATGTGGATGACGACGTGACGTTGGCCCAGGAACCACTGTGAACGCTCAGCAAAACCTCACCCGCTGATGCTCCTGCATCCTGGCGGGCCCTATCCCCCATGGATGGAATACCTGAGCAGCTGGGCGTTTTGCTGTTTTGTTGGGGCGTGTGTGTGTGCTAGGTTGCTTCAGTCGTGTCCGACTCTGTGCGACCCTATGGACTGTAGCCTGCCAGGCTCCTCCATCCATGGGATTCTCCAGGCAGGAATACTGGAGTGGGTTGCCGTGCACTCCTCTAGAGGATCTTCCCCACCCAGGGGTCGAACCTGTGTCTCTCAGGGTCTCCTTCACTGGCAGGCGGGTTCTTCACCACCAGTGCCACCTGGGAAGCCCTGTTTTGTTGGAGATGTTTGCCCAAATTGCCTTACTTATGCACTGTTAATAAAAGTAAGAGAAATAATGTAATTTGGCTGAGTTGAGCTGTGTTATCTAGTCTCTCTCTACATCACAGAAATGATCCTCTGCACTTTCCCGAAAGTTTGCCTCAAGACCCCTTGGACGTCGTGGACTCATTGGGAACCACAGCTACACCCCGTCAAAGGGTCATCAGAAGCACCACTCAGCGAATTCTGTGCACACCATATGGGCGACACTCTGTCATGTAGAAGGAGAAATAATTAGCCAAGGATGTTTCCACATGAACAAAGTCAGAATTATGCTAGCAAGGAAGGAGGAAAAATAGATATTGGGTAGGCAGGTAATAGTATCTTTGAAAAGAATTGCTGAAGATTGTGTATAGATTTTTATATACACGTTATATAACATACATGGGCTTCCCTGGTGGCTCAGAGGTTAAAGTGTCTGCCTGCAATGTGGGAGACCCGGGTTTGATACCTGGGTCGGGAAGATCCCCTGGAGAAGGAAATGGCAGCCCACTCCAGTGTTCTTGTCTGGGAAATTCCATGGACAGAGGCGCCTGGTTGGCTACAGTCCAAGGGGTGGCATGACTTAGTGCCCAACAGTAACAACATGCAATGATAAATACACGAGATGTCATGCAGGTGGACAGATAGGTACAATAGGAAGCGACCAAAGGTTAAGAGTCTGGCTAGAGAAATTGTAAAAATCCATACACTATGATATGATTTAATCATTACGCACCAGGCAGGAGAAGCGTGTTTCAGACTTGGTAAAACTCCATAAGGTATTGCAAACTGAAAAGTGAACTTGACTCCATACGTATGGAGAGAGATCACACAGGGAGAGAAAAGCTAACACGTGTGTGTGGACATGGAAAAATGCGCAGGAAGACGCATGAGCTGTTGATGGCAATTATCATGGCAGGGGACGGGATTATGAGCATCGGAAGATTAGGGAAACGTCTTTTGTGTTTTTATCGGTTTCCCAAGGTTTCCACCTCAAACAGATACCACTTTTGTAATCTAAAAATAAAAAGAGATGAAAAGACAAAGAGGGGAGTTCACCCTTTCCTGACAGAGTCCCAGGGGAATGAGTTGCTTCATGGACCGGGGCCAAAGCAACAGAAACCTGCTTTCTGGGTTCGGAGAGTTTATGTTCAAGGAGTTCAGGGCTTATTTGTGGTAAACAAGCTCACGGCTTCCTGCCAGACGTACTCAACCATCCACACTTGCTTTCCGGGCAGGTAAACAGACGAAAATTAATGTGCTCTGGTCTGTTTTTCATTTAGCTTTACTCTCATAATTGTATTAATTTTTAAAGCACTTGTTTAAAATTCATGCTACGAACATATTGATCTTAAATTTCACTGTTCCCCGTGAAACGGTAGGGTTTTTTTTGGTAACTTTTCATTTGAAAACTTTTCCTTGGCAATTGCAATTAACGCTGAGAAAAAGGGGAAAATCCTCCCTCCTAAAATGAGTGCGCTCTTGATTCCTTGCAGAGCACACAGCACGGAGTGTGCTGGGAGGAGATCTATATTTGTGCTCTGTGGGCATCCACGTTTGCATGACGCACGTCCTAATAAGGGCATCCCAGAGCTTCGTGACCGGCAGGAGCTCTTCTGTTCCCAGTGTTTCAAGTGCTGCTGACGGAACGCTGAGAGGGACCCCCTCCCACGGGGGTCTAATAGGGGCCGCTGAGCCCATGCTCGCTCACTGTCAGCTGGAAACAAACAGCCTTGTGAGCAAAGCAAGAGGTTCTGTTCTCTCCCCGAATGCCTGGGCCGGCTCCCCTGGAGACAGAGCAGCAGGTTGAAACTCACCCTGGGGAACCCCAGGGCTCTGCCTCGTTTGGTCAGTGTGGAGTATTTCTATGTCCCGGGTTAGGAACCCTTTCTAGAAAAGTGCTCTTGAACTATGTTGGGCTATTGTCATATTTATTTTTTCAATGATAGTGTCTGTCTTTCCATTGTCCTCCTGGGACAAAAAAGAGAAAATGACCAGATGACATACAGGAAGACGAGGGTTGGTTGAGAGCCCAGATGAGACAGCCCTTTATATCCAAGCAGCCTTTAAAAATTTTTTTTAGTTAATTGATTTTTAGTGGAAGGATTATTGCTTTACAATATTGTGTTGGTTTCTGCCATACTTCAACCTGAATCAGCCACAGGTATACGTATGTCCCCTCCCTCCCACCTCCCACCCCAGGAAGTCTTTTATTAGCTGAGACAGGCATGAAATAGAGGCAGAAAAATCTTATTTTGAGGGAGGCTGATATAGGACACTGGGTTTGGAGTTGAAGATGGATTCACTCATCAAATAAATGACTATTCAGCAGTTGCAGCGGGCCAAGCACAGTCCTGGGATGCGGGGACACAAACAAGCTAAAACCACCCCCCACCCCCCAAAAAACGTGTGGAGCTCAGATGCGGCAGAAGAAGCAGACACAAAGTAAGATGACTTCAGGTTAACAAGGGCGAGGATGAAGGGCAGGCCCCGGCGCAGAAGAGCGATGCCGGACCAGGTGGTGGGCGTGGTGGCTGCAGGCAGGACAGGCAGGGCCGGCTCTGTGAGAAAGTGCCCTTTGGGCTGAGACGCTTATCACCGGTTGCGGCTGGCATGGAGAGATCTGGAGAAGGGACATTCCAGGCAGAGGGAAGAGCAAGGCGAAGGTACGAGGGGGAAAGGGACCCACCTGCCGGGAGGACCGAGAGAATGGGACAGCTTTTAGGGCCCTTTTGGCAACAAGATGAATTCAGCTGAGTATTGAAGAATTGATGCTTTTGAACTGTGGTGTTGAAGACTCTTGAGAGTCCCTTGGACTGCAAGGAGATCCAACCAGTCCATTCTAAAGATCAGTCTTGGGTGTTCATTGGAAGGACAGATGCTGAAGCTGAAGCTCTAATACTTTGGCCACATTACGTGAAGAACTGATGCATTGGAAAAGACCCTGATGCTGGGAGGGATTGAAGACAGGAGAAGGGGATGACAGGGGATGAGATGGCTGGATGGCATCATGGACTCGATGGACGTGAGTCTGAGTGAACTCCGGGAGTTGGTGATGGACAGGGAGGCCTGGCTTGCTGCAGTCCATGGGTCGCAAAGAGTCAGACACAACTGAGCGACTGAACTGAACTGCACTGGCAACAAGATGAGAATCAGAGAAAATAATAGAAAGTGATCCTAAAGTGTTGGCCTGCAGGAAAGGGGGTTGGAAGGGAGGCTGATAGGTGGATGTTATTATCACAATACGGGAAGACCCTAGGCAAGTGTGTCCTTGGTAACGTGTAAAATAAAAGTCTCCTGCAATATTCTACATGATAGCTATTTGAACAGAAGTATAATTTAATGTGCAAGTTAGTTATTAAGTAGTTGACACAGTACTTTTGCACATTATCTTACTAAATAAATCCAAACCCTCAGTCATTCATCTTGTACTAATCAAAAAAAAAAAAAAGCAAAACTGTTTTGTTTGTTGGATCAGATTTGCCAAATTCATGGAGCAGGTTCCCGTCCTGCTCAGGGGCCTGACTGCTGAGTAGAGCTGCCGTCCAAGGCCGTGCTTGCACAGGTGTGTGCTCAGACCGAGCTGCTAGCTCTTGCGTCACGCGTTGCGATTGCTTGGCGCTTTCATAGCCTGTCTGCTGATGGTGGTTGGTGTAAGAACCAGCTTTTATCTGTTCTCAAGCCTTCTAGACTTCTCTCCTAAGATAGCTGTGAAGCTCTGTGAGATCCTTGGTGGGGCACCGATGCTCACGCTTATCCCCTTTAATCCTCCAGGAGAGCATGGCCGTGAGTGAGTGAGAACAGGGTTCCATTCTCCGAGAAGCTGCAGATTCTGCCCTGGAGGGTAGCTCCGGTGTGAAACCACACAGCTTGAACCTGTGATTCACACCACGTTTTGAGGCGTGAGCATTGGCAAAGGGCAGACCTCAAAGGAGGGGTCACGATGTACGACGGTGCCCGGTGGGGGCCGCACGCAAGGCTGGCTGCTGCTCCATCGGGACTCACAAAACGCCGCGCCCTGGAGTTCATGACTGTCGTCTCCCTTTCAGCTCTGCCAAACATCCGAGCAGACAAGAAACAATCCTCTTACGTGAAAACGGCGATGACCATGAGGATTAGGTTATATTTCAGTCCTTTTTAAAGGAGGCAGTAAGTACCCTTACTCAGCCCTACAGCAAGTTATTTATGGGAAATAAAAACCACAAGAAGACACTTGGGGGAAAAGGGATAACACGTTCCGACCAGGGAAGGGAAGTTGTAACGAGATTAAGTTTCTTCCTTTTTGAAATTCTCTGTTAGACACAGATGGAATGCTTTATGTTGGAAATAAAACCACATTTAACCCCTCAAAGATTGTGTCCCCAGGCCATTGTTGTGGGGTCATATTTGTCACGGATTCTACTGAAATGTGCTCATTTTGCACCAAAAATACAAAGTAGAGGGAGTGAATTTCATGGTCTCCAATCGTGAGAGTGGATTACCGTATGGGGAACTGGCTGAGGGGTGCTGGCGCTGCGCCAGCGTCTCGGCCGTGACCAGGAGCCTGGGGGCGGGCCCATGACAACTCGCCCTTGACTCGCCCCATCTCTTCCACCCCAGGAGGGGTTAAACGTTTCCCTTACACGGTCCTCGGGCTTTCCAGAGGCTGCCGTGTATGTTAGTCGCTCAGTCGTGTCCGACCCTTTGCGACCCCATGGGCTGTGGCCCCCCAGGCTCCTCTGTCCACGGGATGCTCCAGGCAAGAACCCTGGAGAGGGTGGCCATGCCCTCCTCCAGGGGATCTTCCCGACCCAGGGACTGAGCCTCGGCCTCGTGCGCGGCAGGCGGCTTCTTCACCATCTGAGCCAGCGTGGGACCCCTCAGTTCGTTCACAAGGCTGTGTTTGTGTCAGGTATACAGCAAAGTGTTCCAGTTACACGTACACGTACACCCGTTCTTTGTCAGGGTTTTCCCATGTAGGCTCTTGTGGATACTGGACAGAGCTGCCGTGCTCTGCGGCAGGCCCTTGCTGTCTTTTTTATGTAGAGCAGTGTGTATATGTCAATCTCAACCTCCTAACTCATCCCTCCCCGCCCAGTCTTTCCCCTGTGACGGCACGGTTTGCTTTCACAGCCCGTGAATCTGTTTGTAAAACGCTCATTTGTATCGCTGTTTAAAGTTTTCACGTGTGAGCGATACCCTATGACATCTGTCTTTCTCTGATTCACTTCACTTGGTATGGGAACCTCCAGGTCCATCTATGTTGGTAAAAGTGGCATTATTTCATGGTTTGGTATGGCTGAGTAATATCCCACTGCACATGTTTAATGTCTCAGGTGGCTTCTCTGCTGTGGAGCTCGGGCGCCAGGGCGCGAGGGCTTCAGTAGCTGGCCCCAGGCTCGGGAGCACAGGCCTGAGAGTGGTGCCGCTGCACTTGGTCGCTCCAAGGCGTGGCTGCCCTATCGGATCGGGGACTGAACCCGTGTCTCCTCCACTGGCAGGCGGATGCTTTGCCACCGAACCAGCAGGGAAGCAGAGAATAAGCCATTTTGGATCAACTACATTTCCGCTGATTTAAGCGTGCGTGCTGGTGATGAGGAAGAAAGCCGCTCAAACCTGAAACCCCTGGCCAGACCCGTCAGCACCAAGTGTTTCGAATTACGTCCTTTGTGAGCGGAAAGTGAGGAAGTCCCTATTTCTTTGTCCTTGAAGAACTGGCCCCGGCTCTCCTTCCGACAGTCCTTCGTGGGGTCCCCAGCTAACTGGGGTCACGTGTCTTCTTACCAGCCGCTTGCTGGTTAAGTAATGTGCTTAAGTGATGTGGTGGTTGCTCTTGTGGAAAAGGTTCTTGAGTGATTTTAAAAGCACAGCCTTCCGTTGGTGGTGGAAGTTTCACACATTTTCTTTTCACTTACAGACCTGCTCAGAGGCTCCTAAAAACGCCTCTGTGAGGATGGGCGTCTGACTGCCTCACAGAGGGGTGTAGAGGGCTGTTCCCCTTAGCAGTGATGTAAGTGGCAGGCCCCTCCTCACAACCGGCCCTCCATGGCCTCAGGTCAGGGGCTGAATGAACGTGTCACCACGCTTCTTTTTGATGGATGAATTCAATACATCAGGGTAGTCTGAGCGTTCTTAAGGGATAAGAATAAAACAATTAGGAAAATTGGAAATAAATGGGTACTTTTCAAAGGCAAAAGATGAATCAGTTCAGTTTAGTAGCTCAGTAGTGTCTGACTCTGCGACCACGTGGACTGCAGGACGCCAGGCCTCCCTGTCCACCACCAACACCTGGAGTTTACTCAAATTCATGTCCATTGCGTCGGTGATGCCATCCAACCATCTCATCCTCTGTCGTCCCCTCCTTCAATCTCTCCCAGCATCAGGGTCTTTTCAAATGAGTCAGCTCTTCGCATCAGGTGGCCAAAGTATTGGAATTTCAGCTTCAGCATCTGTCCTTCCAATGAATATTCAGGATTGATTTCCTTTAGGATGGACTGGTTGGATCTCCTTGCAGTCCAAGGGACTCTCAAGAATCTTCTCTAACACCACAGTTCAAAAGCATCAATTTTGAACCCAGCTTTCTTTATAGTCCAACCCTCACATCCATAGGTGACTACTGGAAAAACCCTAGCTTTGACTAGATGGACCTTTGCTGGCAGGGTACTGTCTGCTTTTTACTGGACAGACCGGAAGTCATGTCAGGAAGGCTTGTCCGGCCCCTTAGTGAACCTGGCCCTCTTCTGCGGGCGAGTCCTGTGCCAGGTCAGCGCTGGTCCTTTACTGAGAGGCTCACACTGACTCTGCTCTTGGTTTCCACGGTTGAGGCGGGGCAAAGCCCTTTCCGGAACACAGGAACGGACAGACTGGCATTGCTGTCAGTGCCAGGGATCCACTTCCTCACTGTTGTCCTGATGTCGCCTAAGTGCTGGGGACTGGCGACCATCGCCAGACAGGGTCCATCAACAAGGAGAGAAAATAGTGGTTTCAGATTCTATTAATATGACGCAGATCTTTGAGGGTCAAAAACCTCTTTCCAATATTCCTGCTTCCTAAAAAACTGAAAATTGCCCTGTGAGCATCTCTTAATGACATGCCCTGCCCCAGTTATGTCCTTATGAGACTGCCAAATTTATCTTTATCTTTAGAATGTCCCAAGTTTGTATGACGATGTAGCTTCAAGATTGCAAAATATTAAAAAAAAAAAAAGAAAGCAGGTTTTCTCATTAGTAATTCGGAATTACTGAATTTTGGAGCCCAGTCTTCATATTGACTGATAAAGCTCTACCACCTTTAAGACCCCTCGATTTTATGCCCAGTTCCAAATATATTCATTCTTTTCTTTCTCCATTAAGGTGATGTGTCTATGGGTAATAACTTGTTCAAACAAGGTTGCCAGAATGTGAAAAGAGTAAAGACCTCTAGCTGGAACCAGAGGCATATTCTCTTGGCCTTGAGGACAAATATTAGCCAAGTGGTAGAATGTGAGCTGCTGGCAGTGACAGAAATGAGTGATGACCCAGGGCATCCGTGGTAAGAAGCGGCTTTACCCCTCCTAATCTCCAGCCCCGGCACTCTGAGCCACATTCTAATTCCAGTGGTCCTCGGAGGCCACTCTGGGGCTGGGTTGACATCTAAATAATAAAGTGGAGATAAAAACAGTCACTTAACAGTGGAAATAACTGGCAAGTAGCTTTTTGATCTATGGCACTGGAGGAGAGACATCTCATGAGGCCGTGGAGAAATTCCCAATTAGACGATGTTGATGGATACCTTCTTGGGATTTCTAGAGCTTTATTTCTTTACTTGAGGGCTGGGATTAGTTCTTCTATTATCAGAGATTATAAGTGACTCTAAAAGTTGACTCATTGGAAAAGACCCTGATGCTGGGAAAGATTGAGGGCAGAGGAGAAGGGGAACGAGAGAGGATGAGGTGGGTGGATGGCTTCACTGACTCAATGGACATGAGTTTGAGCAAGCTCTGGGAGATGGTGAAGGACAGGGAAGCCTGGCGTGCTGCAGTCCACGGGGTCACAGAGAGTCGGACATGACTTAGCTACTGAACAGCAACAACAACAAGTGACTAAGCCCAGTACTTGTTTTCTTACTAAAAAAGATTTCTATCTGTTGTTTATAATGTTGAATACAGACAAGCCTGACTGATAATGGGGTTTTATGATGGATCATTAACTGAGTGTGCAAAAGATTCTGAAGCCATGCCACCCCTCAGAGCATAGGCATGAAATGCATTTAAAAAATTCAAAATATTACCTGTATTTCAGGCATAAAGAGAAGCAACAAATCAGTCTTAAATTCCATGAGTAATGAGCCCTGGAATAAGAATATGCTTTTAAAACAGACTGCTTAGAAGAACAAAATGTTTCAGGATAATGTAACCCTGGTAATTTTTTTCAGTGGAACTTTCCACCCACAACTTCTGAAAGGAAAAAATAATCTTGAGTCTGTGCAATCCAACGTACATTTACTTTTTCCTTAATAGTAGCTGGCATACTCGCTGTCGAGCAGGGTGCCCTGGGACTTCTCACCATGTCTTCATTATTCCTCTTTTATTCTGTGAAGCGGCATTCCTTGTTAGTTATGAAGTGGAAAACGCAGGTATTAAAACTCACTATACTTGTTCATAAGAAGTAAGACTAAAAAGAAATTAAACTATTTTTTCCTAGGTCTGAAAAGACAAGCAAAGATTTGCAAGAATATTTCAACTCTCCAGTCCTCTTCCATATCTAATTGAAATAATTTCATAATCAATTGTTTAAATATAGTGGAATAACTTAAATGAATGTCATAAAAGTTGATTCATCTGTTTTGAACTGGTTGAGTGTTTATTAAAAATTTAGAATAAAGAATTCATTAAAAGAGTTAGCGGCTGAGCTATATTATTTGGGCTACTATTTGGAAGGGCCCACGTGCCTGTACCACTGAACCCTAATAATGCTTGCTGACAAAGGAAAGAAGGCATTGGGAACCACACTGCTGTGGCCCCACGGAACTTCAAGTGCTTAAACTGTGGTGAAATCACCAAGAAGAGATCAGAAAAGACATCACGGGCTTTCTTAGGACACTCTCTGTGGAGTTCCAAAATAACCATTCCTTTAAGCTTGTATCTCACAAAGCTGAATAGCGCATCCTGGGGTTGACAGGAGGCTCCTCTTCCTGCCTACCTTACCAATAGAAGAAAATGACAGAAAAGCAGCTGGTATGATACCAAATGTTTGCCCGCTTCGTTTTTTATAGGAAGTCAAAACTCATGACAAAATCAGATATTTGAATCGCTCAGGTATTTTGATGCCTGTCACTCATCAGTCTTTTTCTCCCAGGACTCCACGCAAGCCTTATTGGCAACACCAATCCAGATTATAATCCCATGAAAGGTGGTCCTGAAAATCAGCAGACTCTCACTTTTAAAGTAAAAACATGGTGGAGTCATCTTCAAATCGAGGTCTTTCCTCTTGCTGTCTGCACTGGGCAGAGCGCCTCCCTTACCTGAACCTTGGTTGACTCATCTGTATGACTGCTATAACTCTTCCTTAGTAGGGTAGCGTGAAGCACCTGGAGTATCTACTAACCTATAAGGTAGTAGATACTCAACAAATTGGACTTGATATCATACAGGTCCCAATAGATGGAAGAAATCATTTTCTTCCCCAAATTTCATTGCCATCTCTTACCCAGATTTATCTGCTAATTACTGAAGTCTCTGATATAATGTGTACTCCTTATCACCATTAAACTCAGGAGCAGATTTTGGAAAATGTGTGAATAAAATTAACAGTTTCTATGAAGGTCAGGGCAACCATTAATCTGATCGTGAGGTCACATTCCCTTCAAGCTCCTTCCTATCTCTTCTCCTAAGCTCTTGTCTAAACCCCCCGGAGATATCCAACAGGCATTCCAACCATCCCTAATTTTCAAATAACTCTCGTTGTGTGAATCTCACACTCAAGGCAATCTTGTGTAAACCATTTGCTCTGTGACTTAATTCCATTGTGCTTGACGCAGTTCCTGTGTGATCAGAGGTTTTTTGTAGTTAATAATGGTTATTTGGTCCATGTATGTTGTTTTACAATCCAAGAGGCATTAATCGTGATTCATGACTTGAAAGCAACATTATTGCCTGCATAAGAAGACTTTCAGCTGATATGCAGCCACAGGCACGGACCCCGTCCTGTGGAGCAGACACAGTCTAGACATTTTACTTTGATTTGAGGTCCACTCAACCTCATATCCGTGGACCCACCGAGACTTGGACCTGGGAGTCCTCAGTGTGTCGAGAAGAGTGGGAGGTGGGGTTTCAGTGGAATACCCACTCTGTCTTACCGAGACGAAACCAGAAAACAGATGGAGGGAGACAGGAAGCAGCCCGCATGGTGGGCGGTGGGCATCCGCGCCTCGGAAAGGGCTCAGTCCGCTCGTGCGGGCGGTGCGTGCGCCAGTCAGAGCCACGAGGACACGGGTTTGCTCACGAACGAGGAAAGGCATGCCCTCCCCTTGGCTAGATCAGACATCATCCCTAACACGGAGCCGTCCTGGCAGACAGAAATTCTTTCTCAGGTGCTGCCAGCGTGGAGCCCTTGAGTCACCCCGTGCTGTGGAGCGCGGCCAGGGAGATTACAATAGACACCATTATGGCCGGGGTTGGCAGTGAGAGTCTCATTTTTAGGGTCTCTTAGTTGTTCCATGATACAACCCAGTTTGCCTCAGTCATTTCTTGACTACAGCTTGGTAAAGTTTTCCTGGTAGTAAAAACGTCCTCGTGTTTCATGCTGACTCCCGGTGCTGTGGGGGCTGAATGGGAGAAAAGTCAGGAGGCGGCACAGGGCGCCAGGCTGCTTTAGACATTTCAGTGATGGTGGCTGACAGTGTGCCCTGTACTCATCAGCGGGACTTAAGAGAGTTTCGTGTGAGTGTGCAGTGTGTCAGATTCATTTGCATCATCAAGTTACTCAATGGGCCAGCACGTAATGCTCCAACCCAAATCTCAAGGATGTGCCCACATTCTCTCAAAGATACGGCACCTAATCATGTCAACATATCAACGTGTAGGTCAGGCCAGCGTATTAGGCTGTAACATGCATCTGAATGGCTGGCTGATTCATCAGGGCAGGACAGCGTTAGTCGCTCGGTTGTGTCAACCCTTTGCGACCCCGTGGACCCCTCTGTCCGTGGGATTCTCCAGGCAAGAATGCAGGATTGGGCAGCCATTTCCTTCTCCAGGGGATCTTCCCAACCCAGGGACTGAACCTGGGTCTCCCACATGGCAGGTGGATTCTTAACCATCTGAGCCTCCAGAGAAACCACTTGAATGATGTAGCCAAAAATTCTCCTTCGGGGTGTGGCTGGAGGGCTCCGACCATGTGTGTCAGTTAAGACCACAGAGCAGGATTAGAATGCTTGGACCAGACAGGGTGCTTGCCCTGGTTGCTGTCTCCTCAGACTGTCCCCGCTTATGAGACATCTCCCCCTCTTTCCCACATCAGGCACAGCCCCCCTGAAGCCCAGCTCTGTCTGGGACTCAAGGCCAGGACAAGGGGAAGGTCTGGGGAGAGGGGACGTCTTGGGTGAGCTGTGTAGGATCAGTGTAGACCTCAGCACGCGCTCACTTCCCAGGGCTGAGCCTGGACCTGCCCGGCCTGGGTGCCTTCCTTGCTCACCTCAGTCCTGGCCCTACTCCAGGGCCAACTGGACCCCAGGGCTGGTTCTGAAACCCGCCGAGAGGTGCTCGCTCCACGACTGGCAGAGACTTCACGCCACGCTGATGACCCCCAAGACTGTATTTTGTTGCTGGCAGTGCCCCAAGCGCCCACTTTTCTCAGAACGATCCTGTGTGTGTGCTGAGTTGCTTCAGTCATTTCCGACTCTTTTTGACCCTATGGACTATAGCTCACCAGGCTCCGTGGTCCCTGGGATTCTCTAAGAATACTGGAGAGGGTTGCTGTGCCCTCCTCCAGGGGATCTTCCTGGGCAAGGGATCTAGGGATCGAACCCACTCACGTCTCCTGCGTCGGCAGGGGCCTTCTCTACCACTGCACCACCCGGGAAGCCGCTGTCCACACTCATCCTACAGACGCTGTCGCGTGGCTCTCATTGTCCTGGACATTCAGGCGAAGCCCAGAGAGGCTGAGAGAGTGGCCCAAGTCTCGTAGCAGATAGTCGGGGACCTGGGGCTTGACTCTGGGGTGAGGCCAGCCTGCACGTGTCCTGTTCTGATGCTGGTGCCCCGGGGCAGAGCCGCTTCCTGTCACCCTGCGCCCACACCCCTCCCTAGGCCTGCGCTCTCGCGTGTCGCTGTCATAGACGCTGTCTGAGGGTTCCCTGGAGATGCATCCCACTCTCCAACAAGAGACTGTGTTTTCAGCCAGCTGCTGGAGCCTCCCAGATGACTTCCTCTTGGCCTGGTGGTTGGAGCCGGGGGGCGGTCTCTGGACTCCTGGCTTCACCATCTAGCGGTGTATGACCTGGGGAGGCTCCTTGACTCCTCAGCACCTCAGTTTTCTCTTGTAAAGTGGGGATCCCCTAAAACCTGTGCCTCGAGGCTGTTGGGACGACTCAGTGGGGTGCGACCTGGAAGTCCCTTAGGACAGCGCCTGACCACGCACAGCGTTCAGCCAGCCTCTGCAGCTACTGTGATGCTTTCTGATGTCGAATGTTTACCTTCCTCTTGGGAGACTTCCAAGGTGCCAGCCTGCTGTCTGCAGGACCACCCTGGGGACCGCACTTCTCTGGCACAAAGCGGTGGGCTGGTCTCCAGGCCCCCAGACCCGGAAGTCCCTTAGGACAGCGCCTGACCACGCACAGCGTTCAGCCAGCCTCTGCAGCTACTGTGATGCTTTCTGATGTCGAATGTTTACCTTCCTCTTGGGAGACTTCCAAGGTGCCAGCCTGCTGTCTGCAGGACCACCCTGGGGACCGCACTTCTCTGGCACAAAGCGGTGGGCTGGTCTCCAGGCCCCCCCTAGACGCCGTCAGCCACTGCGTGAGCAGGGCCCGGCCTTGACTCCGTGGATAGGCTGCTCCACGAGGAGTTGGCTGATGCACAGTATGAGAGATGCCACATTGGGAGAGGGCTGAAACCATGCCCGTGAGCAGAATGACTGGGCACCATCTCACAGGCTGTGAGCCAGAGCCCCTCCCAGGGAGAACCGTCAGCATTTTGTCCATCCTCAGGGCTGAGAGGGCTTCCCTGGCAGCTCAGCTGGTGAAGAATCCACCTGCAATGCGGGAGACCCTGGTTCGATTCCTGGGTTGGGAAGATCCCCTGGAGAAGGGAGAGGCTGCCCACTCCAGTATTCTGGCCTGGAGAAGTCCATGGACCATACAGTCTATGGGGTTGCAAAGAGTCGGACCCGACTGAGTGACTTTCACTTTCATTTTCACGAGGTTGAGAAGCACACCTGTCTTTCATGAAAGACATTAGCGGCCTTGTAAATAGTGAGAATAGTAAAGAGTAAGTCCCTCTGTCTTAGAGGGACTGAGAGAGAGAGAGAGAAGCTTGACAGAGTCGGCACGCATGCGTGTGGGGCTGGCAGACCCCATGCCCAGGGTGGGCTACAGGGAAGGGCCGGTCCTGCAGTGCAGGTCAGAGGGCATCTGCTGGCAGAAGTCCCTCGTCTTCAGGGACGTCAGTTTCTTTCTAAGGTCTTCACCTGATTGCGTGTGGCCCGCCTACACTGTGGAGAGCGATCTGCCTCACTCACGGTCTACTGATTTACATCCTAATCTCATGTGAAAAACATGTTCATAGTAATATCCAGAGGCCTTTGGTCAAATATCTGGGGATCACGGCCTAGCCTAGCTGATGTGTAAGATTGTCCATCACACCAGGCCTTTGAAATGGACTGGCGCTTTCAGCCTTCAAGTGGGACCTGACAGGAATGATCTCAGGCCAGAAACACTTTGTCCAGTCTATGACGTCATGGCGATTAAGAAACTATCCTCTTTGGGTGATCATGCGGGCTTTTCAGAGGGACAGATGGCAGATGTGTCTTTGTAGAACATTCTCCAAGCATGGGGTGAGCTCTTCTGTACTCTTAGCAGAGTCTCACACACACACAC
>SJYT01000969.1:813903-931692 GCA_006410635.1 Cephalophus harveyi | reverse complement strand
GGGAATTTGGAAATAGGATATTTTATCACAGCACTGAAACCACGGTCTTTCAGAGTACCCACATGCACTCACCCTTCCCTTAGTTATTTGGATAATTCCGGTAGACACTGGGGGTCAGTCAGCATCCTCTCTTTAGGGGAAACAGATATTTAATATCCAGGGAGTTAAAACGAAGCTTGGGGTGGGGAGGAAGGAGCTGAAATGGAGACTGGAGGGACACGTGGACCTCCTTCCGTCAGTGTGTATGGACGAAGAGAGGAGCCAGGTTCTCTGTGAACCCCAGCACAGCCCCAGCCAACTGAAGCAGAACGCAGACTGGACTTTGGAGTCCTCCTCCCAGCGTTGCTTTGAATCTCATTAGTTAGCAAGTGATGCTGGAGGGTCCAGCTGGTCGTACCTGCGTCTCTTTGCTTCAGGGCTTTTCCTGGCACCTCGAGCTTGCTCTGTGCACAGTAGGTCACCCACAAACTCTTCCCGAAGCCAATGACTGTCGGAAGCCGGTATAAACACCTCCACTCTCTCACCCTGAGGATGTGACAACCACCCACAGTGGTTCCCAGCTTCAGAAGGTACTCAGCTCAGTTTATCTCTTGCCTGTGACCCTCATCCCGTCCCTGACAGCAAACTTGGCGAGATAGTCAGTGCCTCCGCCCAGCTTCTTCATCTGCCAGCCAAGCTATCTCACAGCAGGAATATATGTGTCTCTGCTGATCGTAAGTCTAGAGGGACCATCAGGAACCATCTAGAGGGATCTAGAGGGACTCTGCCATCACCCCTTCCCTGTGCTGCTGTGTGTGTGGGGTTCAGTTCAGTTCAGCTCAGTTGTTCAGTTGTGTCTGACTCTTTGTGACCCCATGGACTACAGCACGCCAGGCCTCCCTGTCCATCACCAACTCCCGGAGTTCACTCAAACTCATGCCCGTCGAGTTGGTGATGCCATCCAACCATCTCATCCTCTGTTGTCCCCTTCTCCTCCTGCCTTCAATCTTTCCCGTGTGTGTCGGGGGGTAAATGTCCCAAAGTCAGTGTCTAGCATTGCTGTATGGCAGGAATTCAGAAGGAAGCCACAAAACCTTTGTTTTAAACAAAGTAAAATTCCATGTGACTTTTTGATGTAAATAAGTCCATTTTCTCTTAATTGGTCCTACTGCTGCCTGCCTGGGCCGCCCACCCCCCCCGTCTGACCTGCTTGCTGGTATCTGACTCCTTGAGAGCCCTGGACTGTCCTCTCTGCCTGTAGGGCAGGCACAACACAGTGCTGATGGAGATGAAGCCAAGTGGCTGCTTGTTACCCATGCAGTGGATGACTTGACGGGACCCTGAGCTTCATCTCGGATGAGCGGCTGACTGGGTACCAGGCAGGAGAGAGCTCTGGGCTCCATGCTCTCTGGAACAGAGTGCCTGGGGCAGACGTGAGGCGTCTGCTGGGTTCTTAGAACTCCTGGGCGTCTCTCCTGCAAATCCTCCTCTAAAATAACCTTTTCTGAGCAGGCGTTTCCACTAAGCTCCTCCAGCGACTTTCCTCCAGGGACAAGCTTTAGAATATGTGCCAGTGAGTACGTGTGTCCCAGCTTCACACCATTCGCAGACACCGAAAGGCCTGGATACTCATGGCTCGGTCCAACAGCCTCCTGTCAAATGACTCAACTCGACTTTTTCCACACGCACTGGGACGTGCCGGGCCAGTGTGCCCGGTTTGCCTCTCACCTCCCAGAGCGCAGCAGCTGGAGCTCCTGGGCTGATGATCCTCCCCTGCCCTGGGGGAATCTTTGAGAAGCTACAGCTCCCCACCCAGGTTGGTTCCTGACTGTCGGAGCCGCACGGAAACCAGTCACCGTGATGGCTGGGCGTCAGGTCAGATGCCCCCTGTGCTGGAGGCTGAAGCGGCCTTTGATGAACACGATCACCTGCTCAATTACGGCCTCTGGAGCTGGTGGACAGGGGCTCTCACCCGCAGCAACCGCAGGAGTGACCTAACAAGCTATGGAAGCCGACAGTGCCGGCCAGCCCAAGCGCTTTGCACCCTCTTGCAAAGCGGTGTTGAGTCACCTTATACATGGTCACCAGGAATTAGTATAATTGGACTCATGTATTTGCAAACTTTGCGTCTGATTTTCCTTGGAGGTGTTGGTTGTTGATGTTGCTCAGTCGTTAAGTCTTGTCCAGCTCTTTGCCATCCCATAGACTGCAGCACGCCAGGCTTTGCCGTCCTCCACCATCTCCCGGAGTTTGCTCAGAACTCATGTCTACTGAGTTGGTGATGCCATCCAACCATCTCATCCTCTGTTGTCCCCTTCTCCTCCCACCTTCAATCTTTCCCAGCTCCAGGGTCTTTTCAAATGAGTCAGTTCTTCGCATCAGGTGGCCAAAGTACTGGAGCTTCAGCTTCAGCATCAGTTCTTCCAATGAACACCCAGGACTGATTTCCTCTAGGATGGACTCGTTGGATCTCCTTTCAGTCCAAGGGACTCTCCAAGAGTCTTCTCCAGCACCCCAGTTCAAAAGTATCAATTCTTCGGCATCAACAGTTATATCAAATACTCATAAAATGTGTTTAGGGGAGAGAAAGAATAAGCGTGATGAACTTTGGGCTGCACTGAAGAAGTTCAGGATGTGGTCAGTGTCACTCAGAACACATTGAATTCGTATTTACTGCTTGCAGGTGGAAGAGGTCTCGCTAGGAATGGGGTGGAAGTTTAGTGTTTCTCACATCTCATCTGAAAAGGAGGAGCAGAGGAATGTTTTCCTTTCCCGCCATCGTCTTTAGAGATGCTCAGTCAGTTCAGTCGCTCAGTCGTGTCTGACTCTGAGACCCCATGGACTGCAGCACACCAGGCCTCCCTGTCCATCACCAACTCCCAGAGCTTACTCAAACTCACGTCCATCGAGTCGGTGATGCCATCCAACCATCTTATCCTCTGTCCTCCCCTTCTCCTCCCGCCTTCAATCTTTTCCAGCATCAGGGTCTTTTCAAATGAGTTGGTTCTTTGCATCAGGTGGCCAAAGTATTGGAGTTTCAGCTTCAGCATCAATCCTTCCAATGAATATTCAGGACTGATTTCCTTTAGGATGGACTGGTTGGATCTCCTTGCAGTCCAAGGGACTCTCAAGAGTCTTCTCTAACACCACAATTCAAAAACATCAATTCTTGGATATGCTCACTGCTTCCCAAACAGCTAGATGGAGCTCTTTCCTCTTTAATTAGCTGGAAGCCATTTTAGGAAATAGTCAAGCTGGAGGAGGAAGACCAGGAATTACCCAGGGAATGCATCTTCCTGGAGACAGGGCGGTTGATGGGAGAAGATGGGGCGGAAGGAAGGTGGGCTGAGGTTAGCTAATAGGTGATTCGGTGGGAAGAAGCTCTCTGCAGGCTAGTGCAGGAAAATGGTGCAGGCGGGGAAAGCAGCCGAGCGTGTGACATGGCCGATCGCGTTACTCGAGGTGATGCCTGGAGTGGGTGTCTCAGAGCGAGTCAAGCAGAGTGCGATGATATTTGCTTGATAAACCCTGGGGCCAGTTATTCCACCAAGTGGATTTTTCTGTAAGTGGTTAAGTAAACCTTGCATGTTTTTTTTCCCAAGGGTATTTCGGCATTCAGGAAAAAAAAGACTGTTGGAAACTTTAGACTCTGGTAGGAGAAGGCAAATACAAACTTTGCTGTTTGTTTTCAAAGAGAGAAGCACATATCTCAATCTTGTCTCCACTCAGCCATAAGATTCTTGAAGACTAATGTATTCCTTCGTTCTCTAAGCTGACCTGATGTTGGATCTTAGGCAGTAAATACGCTTTGTTTTGGGGTATGAGGGGCAGAGGCTTTTGTGTTAAGAAGAGGCTCATATCGAAGTTCAAACATGGTGTGATGAAGTGGGATAACATTTCCCAACATTTTATTAGAAACATTTTAAAACATGCAGGGAAGCTGAAATGGTTGTGGTTAACACTTGCTTTGACGCCGCCTAGATTCTGTCACTAACATTAGACCTGCTTCGTTGTTTATCTGCTGTCTGCCTATTATCTGTTTATCTGTCATTTATTCTCTGTTAATACCTATCAGCTATTTGTTATTTATCTATCATCTGTTTGTTTCATCCCCATTCATTAATTCAACTTACATTTTAGTACACTTGCCTTACATGCAGAGTGCGTATCATTACGTAGAGTTCAGTATTTACTTGCTGAGTTTTCTTTTTCTATAAAACTTAGTCTTTGAAATGTACAGACTTCAAGGGTATGCATTCTGAGTTTTGGTATGTGATTACACCTATGTTGTCGAACCTTCATCAAGCCATAGAACATTACCACGATTACCCCAGGAAGTTCTCTCATGCTTCTTCCAAGTTAACTTCAGCTTTCCTCATGCCCAGAGGGAACTATTACTCTGATTTTTTTTCAAATAAGAGTCTGGTAAACACTTATTTCTCTTTTGTTAAATGTACCCTAAAATACCATTCACAGATTATATCTATTGCCTATGTTTTAGAAAAAAAATAGATATGCCTTGGCAAAGAATGGCAATGCCCTCTGACCCACAGTAACCGCTAGGGGTTTGACATTCACCCCCGCCATGAGTTCCACTAGGGCAGGTGACCCAAGGTGGTGCCCTGGAACAACAGAGGGTGATTTCTAAGGTTGCTATGATCTTTAGTTAAAGATTTTCAAATACTTATACGTTATAAAGTTTTTATTTTCCTATCCAAATCATTCAGACAGGTCTATGCCTTTTGTACACCCACTCTGTAAGTGACTTTCTTGTAAAGTACAAAGTATGAAGGAAGGTGCTTTAAAATTTCCCTGGCCTCTATGTGCAAGTCATTGTACAGTTTTGGAGTTTTTCACATTAGCTGAAAATGGTACGTTTGACCAACTCAGAAGTCAGTTCATAAATTTCCTTTTTACGTGAATCAAAACAGCCTGAACTCAATGGCAAAGCTCCCAGGATGTGAACAAGAAGAGTAGGGACAAGCTTCAGTGACAGGTCGGGGAAATATGCAAAATTAGCCCCAGCTCACTGGCTGGGTTCAAGAAAATACTTGTGCTATGAATGTGGTACTATGCCCGCCATTTCTGGACTAATTATGCTGCTGCTAAGTCGCTTCAGTCGTGTCCGACTCTGTGCGACCCCATAGACGGCAGCCCACCAGGCTCCTCTGTCCATGAGATTCTCCAGGCAAGAATACTGGAGTGGGCTGCCATTTCCTTCTCCAGGACTAATTATACCCTAACATTTGACTCTGGAGAAGAAAAGAATATGAAATTATTTTGTGTCCTAAGGCCTCCAGCAAGTTTCATGTAAAAACTGCTGCTGCTGCTAAGTCGCTTCAGTCGTGTCTGACTCTGTGCGACCCCATAGACAGCAGCCCACCAGGCTCCCCTGTCCCTGGGATTCTCCAGGCAAGAACACTGGAGTGGGTTGCCATTTCCTTCTCCAGTGCATGAAAGTGAAAAGTGAAAGTGAAGTCGCTCAGTCATGTCTAGAGACCCCCAAAAATCTCTCTTTCCTTCTTTAGGTGTACACGACCCTCCAGGAACAGGCTCCAAGGACGTGGATGGTGACAGGGACGTGTCCTCCGTCCAGCCAAGTACCCCCAGGGTGGCGGATTAAAGGTGCTGGCGAGTGCTCCTTGGATTAAAGTTTCTGCAGGAGAAGGAGCCGTGTGGTTGTTGTTCAGTTGCCTTGCTGTGTCCGACTCTTTGTGACCCCATGGACTGCAGTACGCAGGCCTCCCTGCCTCTTACCATCTCCCAGAGTTTGCCCAAGTTCACGACCATAGGTTACCAGTTTCTGGGTAAAGACCTCGTTTTCTAAAAGCAGTTGATCCATTTTGCATTCTGTTTGATAGACAAATAAACAAATAAATAAGTGATTTATTGTAAAGTTGGATCTTTCCAGATCTGGAAAGAGCTTTTCTCTGGTTCCAGTCAATTTATCCTCGTATTTGTGGGCTTCTCAATGTCAGCACAATCCTGGGAGCTTCCCAGGTGGCGCCAGCGGTAAAGAGCCCACCTGCCGTGCAGGAGACGCAGGTTTGATCCCTGGGTGGGGAAGATCCCCTGGAGGAGGGCATGGCAGCCCGCTCCAGTGTTCTTGCCTGGAGAATCCCAGGGACAGAGGAGCCTGGCGGGCGACAGTCCATAGGGTCACAAAAGTCAGACACGACTGAAGCGACTTGGCAGGCACGCACAATGTTGAGGGCCTGAATGCCAGGAGAGACTTCATTGTGTGATCGTTTCGTGGGCGCCAGAGCTGAGGCTGGGGACACGTCTGTTCCCGGGCATCCTTCCTTGAGTCGGCCAGCTTGCCTGCTCCTCTGGTCGGAGGGGTGTTCTCCCAGCGGATTCTGTTTGCTCCCAGGGCTATCCCCTTCAGCATCTACCTGAGTTTGCTTTCATTCTTAGATAATCTCCCCTCCCCTGGACAAGAGGACCAGCTTTCTATGTAAAGTGTCTCAAGTCTGAGTGAGATTAGACAGTGTTCTTTCGAAGCCTTTTCCTGGGAACTTGCTCACAGAGCAAGGAGCTCTCTCCCTCCAGACACAAACGATGCATCTCATCCTAAAATACGGAAAAGCTCCTTTACATCATGATATTCATTACGATTTTCTCCTTGCATCTGATTTTGACCTCTAAGAGAAGGAACATTTTTAAATACCGAATTATATATATAGATGAAGAGAATTGTTGATAAAATTTATAACCACTGAGGAAAATTGCTTTTCTATTTGTCTCATCTGTACCCAGGTGAGTGGGTTGTATATTTACAGATGATGAGCATGCTGGACAAGAGGAAGCTGAGAAGCTGGACCGACTTCTATTGAATTCATCAATTCAGCAAATAGTTAACTGAACGTCCTTCATACCCCAAGACTCTCACGGGTGCTGAAAAAGTAAAGAAATAAGACATCTTCTCTATCTTCTCAAACTAATGGGAGAGGAAGAAGTCAAGAACTTTCCTTAAAAATTGGTCAAACGAGGGAGCTTCTCTGATGGCTCAGGGGTGAAGAACCTGCCTGTCAGTGAGGGGGTACGGGTTCGGTCCCTGCTCCAGGAAGATCACAAATGCCCTGAAGCAGCGAATCCCACGCACCAACCGCAACTACTGACCTGTGCTGCAAATCCCGGGCGCCCGCGAGAGAAGCCGCCGCGGTGAGAAGCCCATGCGCCACAGCCAGAGAGAGGCGTGTGCGCAGCAAGGAGGGCCCAGCACACAGTGACGGATGAAATGCCTTCAAAAGCCAAGCTCTACGCGCTTGGATTCTGAACGGAGGAAGCCGCTCATCTTGACTGGGGTGATCCGGGTGAAGACGTGGAGTTCAGGCGGGTCCGGACCTTGGTGGACAAGCAGAGGCCTGCAGAAGGGTAAGAGGGTTTAAGGGAGGCCTGGAGCGCCACCGCGAGAGAAGCCGCCGCAGTGAGAAGCCCATGCGTCACAGCCAGAGAGAGGCGTGTGCGCAGCAAGGAGGGTCCAGCACACAGTGACGGATGAAATGCCTTCAAAAGCCAAGTTCTACGCACTTGGATTCTGAACGGAGGAAGCCGCTCATCTTGACTGGGGTGATCTGGGTGAAGACGTGGAGTTCAGGCGGGTCCGGACCTTGGTGGACAAGCAGAGGCCTGCAGAAGGGTAAGAGGGTTTAAGGGGCTTCCTGGAGAAGGAACCAGTAGAGGCCGAAAGCTGATGAGAAAGTAGACAGCGTGGTTTCAGAACCATCATGGAGACCGGGGGACGACCGGTTTGGAATCAGGGGCCCCGCGTTCTGTCTGTGGGCTGCTTGTGACGGGGCTGTCACCTAGCGGCTCCGAGGTCCGCTTCCTCAGTGGGGGCGGAGGGGTCGCGGTGCCCCACGGGGCCCAGAGCGGAGGGGTCGATGCCCCATGGGGCCGGGAGCGGGGGAGCCGCGGTGCCCCACGGGGCCGGGAGGTGAGATGCACGAGGCGCCCGCTGAGCAGAGCCCCTTGGGGCGAGCGGCTCTTGCGGCTCCCTCCGTCACGGCAGGGCCGAGCCCAGCGGGGAAGGACCTCGTATCAGCCTAAGGAGAGGGGGGCTCTGGGGCAAGCACTGGGGAGGCTTCGGTATTTTCTTAATCAACTAGGGGAAATTGACTAATGCTATCTGTGTTTTAAGCAGTTCACACCATTTGCCTCGTGGAAGATGGTCCAGTAATAGAGGAGAACGAAAATAGAACATTTGGGCTCTTGCAATTACCTGTAGAAGAGAAGTCAAAAACCGTAAATTTAAAAAGTTTTCCACACAAACGTGATGCAGGCATCGTGGAAATCTGAAAATCACACAAGAGAAAAAGGGAAAAATATCAGCCATGGTCCTGCCACCTACAGGCAAATAGAATCGTAAGTACCTTGGTGTACTCCGTTCAAGGTTATTTTTGTGTAAGTTTTATTTTGTATCACAAAATTCTGTTCGTACTAAATCCTGCCTACAAAACCCCCAACACTTTATCATGTGCATGAGTCTACATTCTGAATCACGGCTCCTGATCTCATTTTAAAAGCTTAGCTATTAGGAATCTGTAATGAGCATTTTTGTGCCTTAAATCTTTTCCGTATTTAACAGCTTTTTCATAGGATGGATTCCAAGAAGTGGGATTAACTGATGAAACTATACTTACACTTGAGAAGTCTTGGGTAAATTTGCATACTTTCATCGATGTAAGAGGATGCGATATATTAATTGAAATTAGTAAACAATTATTAAGGCTTCCCTGGTAGCTCAGCTGGTAAAGAATCCGCCTGCAATGTAAGAGACCTGGGCTCGATCCCTGGGTCAAGAAGATTCCCCTGGAGAAGGGATAGGCTACCCACTCCAGTATTCTTACCTGGAGAATTCCATGGACAGAGGAGCCTGGCGGGCTACCATTCACGGAGTCGTAAAGAGTCAGACATGACTGATCGACTAAGCACAGCATAGCAAACAATTATTATTGCTATTTAAAAATGCTTCTCAGTGTTAAGAAAATGACAATACATTTTCATTTTAATTGGAATTTCTTTGGAAAGACTTTTCTCATATCCTGTCTTGAATATTTCTGTTATTTGAGTGATGAATAGTGATGATTTGTCTGGCAGTTTTGTATTAAGACCTAGAGTACTCAAATCTTCCGGTTCCAACGTCATGCCTCTAATGCATCCGCCCACTCATCCTATCCATTTATCCATCCTCTCATCCAGTCGTTTGGAGAGCCCGCTTTAGGAGCCTAGGACCTCAGATCTTAGAATAGCACGCCCTGGTCTCCGCTAGGCTAAGAGCGCTGCTTTCCCGGAAGCCGCTAGGCTAAGAGCGCTGCTTTCCCGGAAGCTGGAGTACAGAAGCGACAATGTGCGTGCAGGAAGAGGCGGTCTAGTCCAGATTACTTTTGGACTCTTCATGTCCTCACCTTTTTTTTTTTTAAAGCCCCTCTCTTCTAAGCTACCGTTTGGAAGAATGTAGATAGATTCATTTGAAAATGATGAATGGGAAAGCTCTAGCTCTAAATACTGGAGGAAAGAAAGTTATCTTAATACCTTTAAGCACTGACAAGATTTAAGACAACATCAGGCACTCACCCAAGGTAAAACAATAGCTTTAAGCACTGACAAAATTTAACACGACATCATCCTCCTATCAGGAATATCTCTGGCAGAACTCACCCCAGTCTCTGTTTACTGTTGGGGAATAAATGCAGGGTTCTCTCGCCTCCTTCAGCATCTAAAGGTAAGACAGCGGCGGGGGGCGGTCTGCAGCTCTGCCTGCTGGGTGGATGTTAGACGTCAGTGAGGGAAAGGACGGGCGGTGGGGGGAGGACACCCCCTCGCCAGCTCTCGGGGAAGCGGAGGCTCTCGCCATGTTGGCACTCCGTCTATGTCATCTCCCCATTCTTCAACACAACACCCTCCGGGGTAGACCAGTGTTCACAGCAGCAAACAATTACCCAAATTAATTAACGTATTCTCTTTGTGTACAGACATCCATGCTCCAAGGTAATGGTTCATTTAATTAAAGCCTTCAGCCTTAATCAGGGTTACCTTATAAGTAAACCACACACATTTAAGATGCGTCGACTGGAGGCTCTGGAAGGCCTGCACGGATAAATGCTTTATTATCTTGCTTCACTCTACGTCTCAAAATGTGAGCGTCAGTGTTTGCCGAAGAGGTGCACATCCATGTTGACATCCTTGGATGTTCCTGGACTGGATAGGAACCCGTGTGGGCAGGAACTGTGAATCGTTTGCACAGAACCATTGCTGGCAGAAGGGACGCGTATGTTCCCATCAGAGGAAGCCCAAGCCTCTTTTATGCTGGTTCAGCTCGCCTCAACTAAACTGAGGTGCTTGGGGGTCCTTCTTTCTCAGCTGAGTTTTAGGTTAACCAGTCCTTGACTGTATTTATCGTGGTTCCTTCTCTGCCTTTCTCTCCCTTTCTGGAGCCTATTTAGGGTATTTGGAGGTTTGTGACAAACGTTTCTTCTTATTTGTCCAGCTGGGTTGTCTGTGTTCAAGTAGCGTTGGTTTCTGATGATTATGAACACTTGAGCAGAAATACGTGGAAGCAATGCTCAGAGTCTAGGCTCTCTCCCACCCTAAACCGGGCTGCTGCCCTCTCACGAACTGAGGGGTACAAACCGTCAAACTCCGGGAAAGGATCAATATTTCTTAGATGACATATTATGGGAGGGCTCTGACATGAATGTTATCTATGAGAATTTGCTCTGAAAAAAATCTGGTGTTCTCTGCGGGAAGCTGACTTAGACCACCGAATGCATAAAATGAATTTGAAATCAGGTCTGTTGTAGATGCAGCCTTTATTTAGGGAAATTGTCAGAATGCAGTTTAAAAATTGTGTGGTTAAATGATTTTTCTGATTTTTTAGAAAAGCCATGTTGAAGTTTTGACAAGCTCTTGGCCTGTTCCCATGATTCTCCATCTGGGCGCGCGTAAGGACATCTCCCTTCGTTCTGCATTTGCTCTCAGACATCATTCCTTTACACAGAGCCCTCTGAACTGAGAGCAACAGAGAAGCACTTTTTTTCTTAAAATGACAAAAGAATTGCACGAACAAGTGTCCAGTCTCCCTACGCATGTAATTAGAGAGGTCAGTAACCTTAAAACACATTCCTCTGTGTTCTTTTCATACCTGTATTTGTACAGATGGAGACAGTTCTTTCTCTGTGTCCTGTTCGGGACGGTCAATAGAACCAATGTTTTCTCTTTTTTTCTGGCCACATTGTCCAGCATGTGGATCTGAGCTCCCTGACCAGGGACTGAATCCTGAACTCAACGCCTGCCTGCATTAGATGGGCAGTCTTAACCACTGGGCCACCAGGGAAGTCCCGACTGGTTAATGAAACATCTGGGCTTACTGAACACCTTTTATGGAATTCTTGATGGGTGTCAGCTCCTGTGGAAAGGGCTATAAGACAGGATTTTATTTAACCTTTATAACGACCCTCTGAGGCAGTCTTAGAATTCTCAGCAGAAGGGGAAACAGACCCAGAAGCAGTTCAGTGACCAGTTGTGAGATTTTGGCCCATTTGCATCGACTTCTGAAGTCGCAGTTGGCTTCTTTTCTGCAACCAGGGTGATGAGATGGCTCCTGGGAAAGTTGCTGTGACATGTAAGTGGGGTTGTGAATGGAGGCATGGAGCGGGGTGACCAGCGGGTGTCATGGGCCGAGTAAATTTTTAGCCTTTATTTGTTGTAGAGTAATCCCCCCCCCTTTTTTTTTTCAAAGAGCAACGTGTGTTCCCCTCAGATTCCACTGAGCACATCTAACTTTTTGAGGGCTGACCACGAGGAAAGGTCACATTTGCCACCAGCTCAGCCCTGATTTTTCTTTTATCAAATATTGTTTACAATGGCAGCAGAATTGTTTTTGACTAGCTTTTTGAAATGTAATTACATTGCAGTTTTGGCACTAGAATTATGTGTTGTATTTTAGCTGTTGAAGAGTGTGTGTGTGTGTGTGTGTGTGTGCACATACTGATTTATAGCTTCAGGTTGGAGCTAAGGGTTGCATAAATTGGGAGTATACAGTCCCAAGTGGTTTCTGAAATACACTTCTGGTGAAGAGTCATTGCTTTACCAAATGGATCTAAATCAGAGTTCCTGAAGAAAGACACAAATCAGTCTCACCTACTGGACTCCTGGACTTTCCCATCCTGGTTGCAGGAGCTCGTGGGCCTGGCACAGAAAGTGGTGATCCCAGCAACTGGAATTATTTAAAGCACAAGAGCATCTCGTCTGGTGAAACCGTTTAAGGGCCGCTGTACGGCAAGGCAGAGCAGAACCGAGGCGTTTCACGTGTGCGTCTGATGCCTGACTCAGGTCTGGCCTGCTCATCTTCTGACCAGGGCAACTGCGCATGTGGCTAATCAGGGTTTTACACTTGGTATCTTGTGATCATCTCCTATGGGACACAGCACAGCTTCCTTCCTTCCGGCCTTTTCGTTACCTCGTTCAAAAATTAGCAATTTGCCAGGCACTTCCTCTTCGCACTGGTACGTAAGTGCTAAGTGTGGTTTAGACTCACTGAGAACTTTCACTACCTTTTAGCGGGGCATGAAGTGCTTTAACAATGTTAATATTTAAGCTCTCGATTCTGTAGACTGTGCTCAGAGAGAAAAATAGTAACATAGCCTGAACGTCTTGCCAGAGCTCAGTGTTTCTTCAGTTCAGCTCCGTGCCAAAGTTTGTGAGCCTGAAATACAGCTAGGTAGGCCAAAACAATATGAATCTGTGAATATCGAATATAAAGTAGCATTCACTAGGAAGCCCGAAGCCACACCTAACTCTGCAAGGCTGCAGACCCGGAGGCAGGCGGTGGCTGTGCCGCGCCCAGTCGCATTCCTCTGACTGACTGTGACCCCAGGGACTGTAGCATGGACTCTGTCCGTAGGATTTTACAGGCAACGGTACTGGAGTGGGTTCATTCCTTCTCCAGGGGATCTTCCCGACCCAGGGATGGAACCAACATCTCCTGCGTCTCCTGCATTGGCAGGCAGATTCTTTACCGCTGGCGCCACCCAGGAAATCCCTTATGACATCTTTAGTGTAACATAAACCACTTTTTTTTTTTTTGCACAAAAGTTAAAAAAAAATCCTTATTTACTGTCATCTTTGTTTGCATGAACAAGGAACACGCCCCACGTAGAAGGGAAGGATGTGAGTGAACCTAAGTTCCTTGTCAGAGAGAAATTGCCATTGATTTCAACCAAGCCTTCCCTAAAATGAAATAGTTTAGCAAATGTTTATCTTGAAATTCTGTACAAAATAATTTTATGAGCCCACATTATATGTTCATACTGTGTTATCTGAGCAGGATGGCAATTTTATATGATATCGTATCATAAGATGTGCTGAAATTAGCCTCTGGTCTCAATTAACCGCCTTCTCACTCGACTCCTTACTGTTTTATCCTGTGGCTGAAGTGTTAAATCTGCATTTTCAAGGTTCTGAAGAATAGCTTCTGACATTTTTGCACTTTCTGGGTTTAGCAAAACTTGTTTAGAAAGTGTAAGTGAAAAGTCAAAAAATCTTTAATGCATTTTGAGTTTATTTTTGTGTACGGCGTTAGGAGGCCTTCCTAACTTCATTCTTCCTAACCCTAGATGTCCCAGGGGAGATGCCACAGGGGAGTGGATAAGGACGACGTGCATCCGTACAATGGGGTATGACCCAGCCATAAAATGGAATGAAATTGAGCCGCTGGTAGTGGTGTGGATGGACCCAGGGTGAAGTGAGTCGGAAAGAGAAGAACACATATCGTATATCAACACACACATGTGGAATCTGGAAAAATGCTACTGATGAACCTATTTGCAGGGCGAGACGGGAGACGCAAATGCAGAGAATGGGCTTGCGGACACAGGGAGGGGAGGAGAGGGTGGGGCAAGTTGAGAGAGCCGCCTTGACACGTGGACCCCCGTGTGCGAAGTCGTGGGGAGCCGCTGCGTAGCGCAGGAGCGCAGCTCGGGGCTCTGTGAAGGCCCAGAGGGCGGATGGTGGGAGATGAGGCTCCAGACGGCAGGGATATGTGTGTACTTACCGCTGATGCACGTTGTTGGGCAGCAGAAATGAGCTAACACAGCATAGCCGGGCAATTACCCTCCAATTAAAGAAAATTCAAAACGAATCTTGAAGATCCAGTTGGGCCCATTCTAGAATGTCAGAGAAGCACGTCATCAGAACAGAGGCGTGAGTGGCTGCAGAGAGCCTGCCTGAGGCCCCGTGTCTGGGGAGGGTCCCAGCCGAGCCCTCAAAGCCGCAGGGGAGGAGCCTGGGCGCCTGGCCCTCGGTGGCTTCCTGGTTAAACGCGTAAGGCAGGCCTTCTGCCTGGTTCGCTCTTGAGGCCTGTCCTGATATCTGGTCCTTCTAAAGTATTTTCTGCTTATTCTCCACACGTCATGGCCAGAACTGTTCCTACAGGAATGGTCACCAACCTCTCTAAGAGTTTTTTACATACTCAAAAGGCATTGGGTCCCTTTTTCCATTTCAATGACAAGGGGACCAAAAGACTGCAGAGAGTCTAGTTACAAACTCGCTTCCTCAGTGCAGAAGCCAGGTTAAATTACGCTAATTTACTTTATAGGAGCCTTGCTTTAGAGATTGGATTGTGTCACTCCAAATTTATACAAGCACACCCTAACCCCTAGTGCTTCAACACGTGTGTTAAGGTCGCTTCAGTCACGTCTGACTCTTTGCCACCCCCTGGACTGTAGCCCCCCAGGCTCCTCTGTCCATGGGATTCCCCAGGCAAGAACACTGGAGTGGGCTGCCGTTTCCTCCTCCAGGGGGTCTCCCTGACCCAGGGACCGAAGCCACACCTCTTCTGCCTCCGGTATCGCAGGCAGGTTCTTTACCACCAGGGCCCCCTGGGAAGCCTTCACGGCGTGACCTGATTTGAAAAGTGGGGTTGCAGCTGACGTAGTTAGGTTATCATGCGGCCCAGCTGGAGCACGGCGGCCCCAAACCCAGTGTGACGGGGTCCTCACAAAAGGGGAGTTCCGACCCAGACACTCACAGCTGTCAAGATGGGGACAGAGGTGCGGTGATGCTTCTGGAAGCGAAGGAGCCGCCAGACGCTGCGGGAGAGGCTGGGCAGACCGTCCCTCAGGCCTCAGGAGGAGCCCCCTGTGGGCACGGCGATCTCCGCCTTCCGGGCTCCAGACTCCGAGACTACATTTTTGTTGTTGAAACATCCCAACCTGTGGTATTTGCTATGGCCATCCAGGCAAACCAATATGCCCGCACACTTTCCTGGGGTTGACTTTGTCTGTTATAGAATTTACGAAGGGGCTCGAGGAGCCCAGCATCTTGTGGATTTGGAAACGTCTGTGGCGCTAAGGCATCATCCTACTGAAGGCTGCCCTAACCCTTCAGCGCCTTTTACAATTTCACCTAATTTCTTCCCAGCACCCGGTCAATGGGTGTTTGCTAATTTAACACACTGAACTAAGCTGGAATGGGAATGCTGTCTGTCTGTCCCCTCCCCAGAAGGTAGGTACCAGCTGGGGCCAGCATACACACCAAACGGTCACGCACCGCAGTCCTGACTGTTGACGAATAAAACATCAAGGACCCAGAGTCACAACGCCTGTCTTTTTATTGCCAGAGTACAGGAGACCCCAGCTTCCACACTCCAAGGAGCATCTTTGTTCGTTTCTCAGTGGTTAGGATTTCAGGACAGCCTACTAGATGTAGGGCATTCTGCCCCTCTGCAGGGCGCCCCAGGTGTCATGGGGTAAAGAATCCACCTGCCTGTGTAGGAAACGCAGGAGATGCGCGTTTAATCCCTGAGATGGGAAGATGCCCTGGAGGGCTTCAGTATTCTTGTGGAGAACCCCGTGGACAGAGGAGCCTGGCGGGCTACAGTCCATGAGGTCGCACCTTGCAAACTCCTGGAGGAAGGGAATTTTCGTCACAATCCTAAAGTTATCCTCTTAATTAGTTTCTCAATATTTTCTATCAGCAGAATTTTTAATTAGATTCAATCCATCCCCTCACCACCCCCCATCTCTCTAAATTCTAGGGGAAAAAAAACAAAGCACATTTCTTTCACTAAAAATATTATCCAAAAGGAGATACTGTGAAAACACTTGCAAATCGAGAGAGGTCTCCAGGTTCTGTGCTAACTGCTCTCTCAGCTCTGACGTCACCGCGAGGGATTTGGTCTGTTAACTTGCCTGATGGTTTTTGTGACCTCGATGCTTCTGGGAACATCCAGGGTTGAAGCATTCTGGAGGGTTTGTGCCTTCCACCTGCTTGGACCACATTCCGTTACCCCGAGACCCAGCCCTCTCTGCAGCCTGTGCTCATGAGGACGTCGGTCCTGGTGGGGCTTGGAGGGCCCGCTGACCACAGTCGTGTGGTCAGCCTCCACCTGCCTCTGTGTGTGTGTGTCGCGGGAAAGCCTGAGCTCTCTTTATCGTTTCCTCTGAAGTTACTCTCAGAGGTCTTTCCTGCTGATAGAAAGAAAGGACCGAAGCAACAGGAAGTTTTGAGCGGAGTGAAGCTGAAGACAGGGACGGCTCTACCGTCTGTGGCTCACACCTGCAGGCTGCCTCGTGTTGCCCTGGAGGATGGTATAGCGTGAGGGTTCTGGAAATGAAAGAAAGGGGCGGAACAGCAGCAGAAGGAGCCGGAGTTCACCAGAGAGAGGGTCCAGTCTACGGCCAGACCACCCCGAGCGCGCCCCATCTCAGCTGGCCTCGGAAGCTAAGGAGGGTCGGGCCTGGTTAGTACCCAGATGGGACAGGGCCCAGGTGCCAGTAGGTGACTGTCTGCCTCACAGGTGGCCATGCTCAGGGCTGGGCTTCTTGAAGAGAAGCTGGTAACCCGCCCCCTCCCAAGTATTACGGTGGGGGGCACTCTGCAGGGACCCGTGATGCCCAGTCTAGCGGTGTTGTTCTCAGGCCAGGGGCCGGGGTGGGGCGTGCATGCCGGGAGGGTGGAAGCCCCCCCCACCCCCATTTAAGCGAAAACACTGGATCTCAGGGAGGAGGCGGTGCGTGTGGTATTTATATCTGGAAACCAAAACACTACATACTGTTTTCATAATGCAAAAATAGAAAGCAAAGCGCAATAAAATCTTTGTTTTACGTATGGTGCAATTTATTATAGTTTGAGTACACAGAGTTTTCTCTTTTAAAGTAAAGCATGGTTTATTAAAAATAATGCTGATTTATTTTCTTTCAATGAAAGAAAAGAAAGATGAGGGGGCAAAGAAGTGTATGCAGTATTTTAAAAAGGGGAGCATGGGTTTTAAAAGTTGCAAAAACACTGATGGAGAAGTTTTCCATTTTCTCTTCCAGGATTCTCCTGCTGGTCCCATTTGTTAATCAATGACTTGCATGGAAACGTTTAGCAATGTTGACAAAAACGCAAAGCATTTCAAGGTATACGTCCTCTACATAAAGCAGGCTTCTGTACTTTGTGAAAAGCACAAAACTTGTGAGGGGCTGGGTTTGAACCAGAATCCTCAAAGGTCTTGATATATTGGAATGTGGGGCAATGTAGTGGCATAGAATTCAACTGTGATAAGTGTGTGCATGCGTGCTAAGTTGCTTCAGCTGTGTCTGACTCTTTGCGACCCATCGGACTGCGGCCCCTCAGGCTCCTCTGTCTATGTGGATTCTCCAGGCAAGAATACTGGAGTGGGTGCCATTTCTTTCTCCTAGGGATCTTCCTGACCCAGGGATAGAACCCACGTCTGTTATGTCTCCTGCTCTGGCGGGCGGGTTCCTTACCACTAGCACCACTTGGGAAGCCCTGTGATGAGTGCATCTGCTCTTAAAGATCCAAGACGTATCTCAGATGTGGGAGAAAGAGCTGAGCTAAAGCTTCTGTGAAATAGAACTCAGAGGCTTTAGCAGACAGAATGCCAACCACGTAAGCGATGCAATATGCTTGCTGAAAGAAACTGAGCTGCATTAATCAAGGTATGAACTTTAGAACAAGGGAGGTGCTCATCTTAATACTGATCAGAGAGGTCGTGTCTGGAGATAAGAGACACACGACGTGGGATTTAAGGGTGTGGATGCCAGAGTCTGTTGGTGCTCAGACGCGCAGTCGTGTCCAACTCTTTGTGACCCCACGGACTGTAGCCCACCAGTAGCCCATGGGATTTCCCAGGCAAGAACACTGGAGAGAAGTGCCATTTCTCCAGAGTTTGTTTGCCTGGGTTCAAATCCCTCTTCTCCTCCTTCCTGGCCGAGTGAAGATGTCGAGTGAGGTATTCAGCCTCTCTGAGCACCTGTCTCCCCTCTGTTAAATGGGGTGATAGCAGTTATCTACCCTTTGAGATGCTTTGAGACTGAATGGCACCACAGGAGGCTGGCAGTCCCTGACCAAAGTGTGGTTGGTCGGTTCCTGGAGAGACTGGCCTTCCTGGCATGTAGATAGACAGCTATCCTTCCCGTGTCCTCCCCTGGCAGAGAGAGCTGCTGCCCCTTCTGGTAAGGACACTAATCCTGTGGGATCAGGGCCCCACCCATATAATCTCATTTAACCCTAACCTCCTAATACAGTCACCTTGGGGCATGGGGTTCCCACATAGGAAGGAGCATCACTCACATAGCAGGGGTCAAAGCAAATCTGAAACCCTGTACAAGGGCATCTCACAAGGGCATCTCACACATTGAATGATGGTTATTATTATCTTGATTTTGCAGTTGGAATCTGGGCACTACTTCCCTTGGACTGCAGGGAGATCAAACCATCAATCCTAAAGGAAATCAACACTGAATATTCACTGGAAGGACTGAGGCTGTGGCTGAAGCTCCAATAGATGACTCATTGGAAAAAACTCTGATACTGGGAAAGACTGAAGGCAGGAGGAGAAGAGGATGACAGAAGATGAGATGGTTGGATGGCATCGCTGACTCAAAGGACATGAGTTTGAGCAAAATCCAGGAGCTGGTGAAGGACAGGGAAGCCTGGCGCGCTGCAGTCCATGGGGTTGCAAAGAGTCGGATATGACTGAACGACTGAACGAAAACAGCTACTGCTTTAATGTTGGCATAAGCAAACTGGACTAGGACCTGTTCACATGGCGATTGTTCAATGGATGTGAACTACTTGACTAAAAATATAAGACTTCGGGAAGATTCCTAACCGTCTTGAAATATTCACAAGCTGTCAGATTGATGAGTTGCAAGCTTTGCCCTGGCTGTCTGTGAGTGTTAGAGCGGGAAATTACAGAGCAACTCAAAGACTCAGTACAAGGAACGCCTTTGCAGGAGCTGTCTGTAATTCAGTGTTGAGTGATACTTATTTTTTGAGAGGACAATTTAGTGATTGCAATCAAAAGTCTTAAGAATGTGTGTTTTTTTAATGCTGCAATTTTATTTGGAGAACTTTTTCAGAAGGAGAGAATTCAATGTACAAATGTGTATACAGAATTTATTCCACTGTCACTTAAGATAGCAAAATCTTAGAAGCAGCACAACTTTCCTCAAATAAGGGATTGCATAAATAAACCAGTGAACATCTAGCAAGCAGAATATCATGTAAGAATTTAAGTAATTTTATGTTCCTAGATGGGCTTCCCTGGTGGCTAAGTGGTAAGGAATATGCCTACAATGCAGGAAACCACATGCAATGCAGGAGACATGGGTTCAGTCCTTGGATTAGGAAGATCCCCTGGAGGAGGAAGTGGCAGCCCTCTCCAGTGTTTTCACCTGGGAAATCCCATGGACAGAGGAGCCTGATGGGTCCATGGGGTCACGAGACTCAGACACGGCTTAGTAACTAAACCACCACTACCATGTTCCTGGATATATTTGGGAAATTGAGGAAAGTATTTAAAATAATTCTGTGTTTCTCAAGATGTTCATGAACAGTTGATTAGAGAGAAGGGTGGGACCCAGGAGGAGATGTTGCGAGTAACCTGATTTTTAGAAAGTTGCAAGGAGAGACGATGGCCACATGGTATGTGAGTAGGCATACGTGCCATGGGCAGAAGCCAGGAGACACGGAATGGGATTGGGTTGCCGTGTCTCCTTTCCGTTTTTGTATTGTGTAGTTTTTCTTCAGATGTTTTTCATGGACGACTTACGTGAAAGTAAATATATACTTCAAAATGAAGGTGGCACTTGGGGATCCGAAGCCCTGAGGCATCTAAAGAAGCTAAGTGACGGCCTGATTTCAGGGGAATGATGACGTGGTCTTGTAGTGGGAAAGGGCAGGAGCAGCAGCAGCTGTCTTGTGCAGTGGAGGCAGCCTTGCCCACCCAGGTCTCTCCTTGTGTTGGCGACAACCAGGGTTGCCATGGTTCCCCATCCTGGGTATCATTATCTTTAAAGTTATTACTTGTGGTTAGGAAATCTTGATCAGTGCAGAAGCACAGACTGCTTCCATCACGGCAGAGGCCCTGTTGGAAGGTGCTGCCTTCTACCAACACAGGAAGTGGGCATGCACTGTTGAAAAGGCAGAGCTTGGTTGGCAGACCCACGTGGATTTGAGACCCAGCTCTGCCACTTCCTAGGGGACTGGACATGATTGCTGGAGTGGGTGGCCATGCCCTCCTCCAGGGGATTTTCCTGACCCAGGGGTCAAACCCCCATCTCTAACGTCTCCTACCACTAGCTCCACCTGGGAAGCACTTCATTTAGGATAAATTCACTGTGGTGCCTGGGTGGAGAGACCACTCTATTGATATTTGTTTATAAATGGATGGAGAATGCATGTAGAGTTCTGGCAGCTGGTAGTACTTCCTCGAGGGGGCCATAAGTTGGTGGATGTGTTTGAAGGAGGTTGGAGCCCAGCATCCTTCTTTCCCACTGCCCCACCCCCCAGTATCAGCTCAGTTCAGTCGCTCAGTCGTGTCTGACTCTTTGCGACCTCATGGACTGCAGCACACCAGGCCTCCCTGTCCATCACCAACTCCTGGAGTTTACTCAAACTCATGTCTAGAGCCGCCTTGACACGTGGACCCCCGTGTGCGAAGTCGTGGGGAGCCGCTGCGTAGCGCAGGAGCGCAGCTCGGGGCTCTGTGAAGGCCCAGAGGGCGGATGGTGGGAGATGAGGCTCCAGACGGCAGGGATATGTGTGTACTTACCGCTGATGCACGTTGTTGGGCAGCAGAAATGAGCTAACACAGCATAGCCGGGCAATTACCCTCCAATTAAAGAAAATTCAAAACGAATCTTGAAGATCCAGTTGGGCCCATTCTAGAATGTCAGAGAAGCACGTCATCAGAACAGAGGCGTGAGTGGCTGCAGAGAGCCTGCCTGAGGCCCCGTGTCTGGGGAGGGTCCCAGCCGAGCCCTCAAAGCCGCAGGGGAGGAGCCTGGGCGCCTGGCCCTCGGTGGCTTCCTGGTTAAACGCGTAAGGCAGGCCTTCTGCCTGGTTCGCTCTTGAGGCCTGTCCTGATATCTGGTCCTTCTAAAGTATTTTCTGCTTATTCTCCACACGTCATGGCCAGAACTGTTCCTACAGGAATGGTCACCAACCTCTCTAAGAGTTTTTTACATACTCAAAAGGCGTTGGGTCCCTTTTTCCATTTCAATGACAAGGGGACCAAAAGACTGCAGAGAGTCTAGTTACAAACTCGCTTCCTCAGTGCAGAAGCCAGGTTAAATTACGCTAATTTACTTTATAGGAGCCTTGCTTTAGAGATTGGATTGTGTCACTCCAAATTCATACAAGCACACCCTAACCCCTAGTGCTTCAACACGCGTGTTAAGGTCGCTTCAGTCACGTCTGACTCTTTGCCACCCCCTGGACTGTAGCCCCCCAGGCTCCTCTGTCCATGGGGTTCCCCAGGCAAGAACACTGGAGTGGGCTGCCGTTTCCTCCTCCAGGGGGTCTCCCTGACCCAGGGACCGAAGCCACACCTCTTCTGCCTCCAGTATCGCAGGCAGGTTCTTTACCACCAGGGCCCCCTGGGAAGCCTTCACGGCGTGACCTGATTTGAAAAGTGGGGTTGCAGCTGACGTAGTTAGGTTATCATGCGGCCCAGCTGGAGCACGGCGGCCCCAAACCCAGTGTGACGGGGTCCTCACAAAAGGGGAGTTCCGACCCAGACACTCACAGCTGTCAAGATGGGGACAGAGGTGCGGTGATGCTTCTGGAAGCGAAGGAGCCGCCAGACGCTGCGGGAGAGGCTGGGCAGACCGTCCCTCAGGCCTCAGGAGGAGCCCCCTGTGGGCACGGCGATCTCCGCCTTCCGGGCTCCAGACTCCGAGACTACATTTTTGTTGTTGAAACATCCCAACCTGTGGTATTTGCTATGGCCATCCAGGCAAACCAATATGCCCGCACACTTTCCTGGGGTTGACTTTGTCTGTTATAGAATTTACGAAGGGGCTCGAGGAGCCCAGCATCTTGTGGATTTGGAAACGTCTGTGGCGCTAAGGCATCATCCTACTGAAGGCTGCCCTAACCCTTCAGCGCCTTTTACAATTTCACCTAATTTCTTCCCAGCACCCGGTCAATGGGTGTTTGCTAATTTAACACACTGAACTAAGCTGGAATGGGAATGCTGTCTGTCTGTCCCCTCCCCAGAAGGTAGGTACCAGCTGGGGCCAGCATACACACCAAACGGTCACGCACCGCAGTCCTGACTGTTGACGAATAAAACATCAAGGACCCAGAGTCACAACGCCTGTCTTTTTATTGCCAGAGTACAGGAGACCCCAGCTTCCACACTCCAAGGAGCATCTTTGTTCGTTTCTCAGTGGTTAGGATTTCAGGACAGCCTACTAGATGTAGGGCATTCTGCCCCTCTGCAGGGCGCCCCAGGTGTCATGGGGTAAAGAATCCACCTGCCTGTGTAGGAAACGCAGGAGATGTGCGTTTAATCCCTGAGATGGGAAGATGCCCTGGAGGGCTTCAGTATTCTTGTGGAGAACCCCGTGGACAGAGGAGCCTGGCGGGCTACAGTCCATGAGGTCGCACCTTGCAAACTCCTGGAGGAAGGGAATTTTCGTCACAATCCTAAAGTTATCCTCTTAATTAGTTTCTCAATATTTTCTATCAGCAGAATTTTTAATTAGATTCAATCCATCCCCTCACCACCCCCCATCTCTCTAAATTCTAGGGGAAAAAAAACAAAGCACATTTCTTTCACTAAAAATATTATCCAAAAGGAGATACTGTGAAAACACTTGCAAATCGAGAGAGGTCTCCAGGTTCTGTGCTAACTGCTCTCTCAGCTCTGACGTCACCGCGAGGGATTTGGTCTGTTAACTTGCCTGATGGTTTTTGTGACCTCGATGCTTCTGGGAACATCCAGGGTTGAAGCATTCTGGAGGGTTTGTGCCTTCCACCTGCTTGGACCACATTCCGTTACCCCGAGACCCAGCCCTCTCTGCAGCCTGTGCTCATGAGGACGTCGGTCCTGGTGGGGCTTGGAGGGCCCGCTGACCACAGTCGTGCGGTCAGCCTCCACCTGCCTCTGTGTGTGTGTGTCGCGGGAAAGCCTGAGCTCTCTTTATCGTTTCCTCTGAAGTTACTCTCAGAGGTCTTTCCTGCTGATAGAAAGAAAGGACCGAAGCAACAGGAAGTTTTGAGCGGAGTGAAGCTGAAGACAGGGACGGCTCTACCGTCTGTGGCTCACACCTGCAGGCTGCCTCGTGTTGCCCTGGAGGATGGTATAGCGTGAGGGTTCTGGAAATGAAAGAAAGGGGCGGAACAGCAGCAGAAGGAGCCGGAGTTCACCAGAGAGAGGGTCCAGTCTACGGCCAGACCACCCCGAGCGCGCCCCATCTCAGCTGGCCTCGGAAGCTAAGGAGGGTCGGGCCTGGTTAGTACCCAGATGGGACAGGGCCCAGGTGCCAGTAGGTGACTGTCTGCCTCACAGGTGGCCATGCTCAGGGCTGGGCTTCTTGAAGAGAAGCTGGTAACCCGCCCCCTCCCAAGTATTACGGTGGGGGGCACTCTGCAGGGACCCGTGATGCCCAGTCTAGCGGTGTTGTTCTCAGGCCAGGGGCCGGGGTGGGGCGTGCATGCCGGGAGGGTGGAAGCCCCCCCCACCCCCATTTAAGCGAAAACACTGGATCTCAGGGAGGAGGCGGTGCGTGTGGTATTTATATCTGGAAACCAAAACACTACATACTGTTTTCATAATGCAAAAATAGAAAGCAAAGCGCAATAAAATCTTTGTTTTACGTATGGTGCAATTTATTATAGTTTGAGTACACAGAGTTTTCTCTTTTAAAGTAAAGCATGGTTTATTAAAAATAATGCTGATTTATTTTCTTTCAATGAAAGAAAAGAAAGATGAGGGGGCAAAGAAGTGTATGCAGTATTTTAAAAAGGGGAGCATGGGTTTTAAAAGTTGCAAAAACACTGATGGAGAAGTTTTCCATTTTCTCTTCCAGGATTCTCCTGCTGGTCCCATTTGCTAATCAATGACTTGCATGGAAACGTTTAGCAATGTTGACAAAAACGCAAAGCATTTCAAGGTATACGTCCTCTACATAAAGCAGGCTTCTGTACTTTGTGAAAAGCACAAAACTTGTGAGGGGCTGGGTTTGAACCAGAATCCTCAAAGGTCTTGATATATTGGAATGTGGGGCAATGTAGTGGCATAGAATTCAACTGTGATAAGTGTGTGCATGCGTGCTAAGTTGCTTCAGCTGTGTCTGACTCTTTGCGACCCATCGGACTGCGGCCCCTCAGGCTCCTCTGTCTATGTGGATTCTCCAGGCAAGAATACTGGAGTGGGTGCCATTTCTTTCTCCTAGGGATCTTCCTGACCCAGGGATAGAACCCACGTCTGTTATGTCTCCTGCTCTGGCGGGCGGGTTCCTTACCACTAGCACCACTTGGGAAGCCCTGTGATGAGTGCATCTGCTCTTAAAGATCCCAGACGTATCTCAGATGTGGGAGAAAGAGCTGAGCTAAAGCTTCTGTGAAATAGAACTCAGAGGCTTTAGCAGACAGAATGCCAACCACGTAAGCGATGCAATATGCTTGCTGAAAGAAACTGAGCTGCATTAATCAAGGTATGAACTTTAGAACAAGGGAGGTGCTCATCTTAATACTGATCAGAGAGGTCGTGTCTGGAGATAAGAGACACACGACGTGGGATTTAAGGGTGTGGATGCCAGAGTCTGTTGGTGCTCAGACGCGCAGTCGTGTCCAACTCTTTGTGACCCCACGGACTGTAGCCCACCAGTAGCCCATGGGATTTCCCAGGCAAGAACACTGGAGAGAAGTGCCATTTCTCCAGAGTTTGTTTGCCTGGGTTCAAATCCCTCTTCTCCTCCTTCCTGGCCGAGTGAAGATGTCGAGTGAGGTATTCAGCCTCTCTGAGCACCTGTCTCCCCTCTGTTAAATGGGGTGATAGCAGTTATCTACCCTTTGAGATGCTTTGAGACTGAATGGCACCACAGGAGGCTGGCAGTCCCTGACCAAAGTGTGGTTGGTCGGTTCCTGGAGAGACTGGCCTTCCTGGCATGTAGATAGACAGCTATCCTTCCCGTGTCCTCCCCTGGCAGAGAGAGCTGCTGCCCCTTCTGGTAAGGACACTAATCCTGTGGGATCAGGGCCCCACCCATATAATCTCATTTAACCCTAACCTCCTAATACAGTCACCTTGGGGCATGGGGTTCCCACATAGGAAGGAGCATCACTCACATAGCAGGGGTCAAAGCAAATCTGAAACCCTGTACAAGGGCATCTCACAAGGGGATCTCACACATTGAATGATGGTTATTATTATCTTGATTTTGCAGTTGGAATCTGGGCACTACTTCCCTTGGACTGCAGGGAGATCAAACCATCAATCCTAAAGGAAATCAACACTGAATATTCACTGGAAGGACTGAGGCTGTGGCTGAAGCTCCAATAGATGACTCATTGGAAAAAACTCTGATACTGGGAAAGACTGAAGGCAGGAGGAGAAGAGGATGACAGAAGATGAGATGGTTGGATGGCATCGCTGACTCAAAGGACATGAGTTTGAGCAAAATCCAGGAGCTGGTGAAGGACAGGGAAGCCTGGCGCGCTGCAGTCCATGGGGTTGCAAAGAGTCGGATATGACTGAACGACTGAACGAAAACAGCTACTGCTTTAATGTTGGCATAAGCAAACTGGACTAGGACCTGTTCACATGGCGATTGTTCAATGGATGTGAACTACTTGACTAAAAATATAAGACTTCGGGAAGATTCCTAACCGTCTTGAAATATTCACAAGCTGTCAGATTGATGAGTTGCAAGCTTTGCCCTGGCTGTCTGTGAGTGTTAGAGCGGGAAATTACAGAGCAACTCAAAGACTCAGTACAAGGAACGCCTTTGCAGGAGCTGTCTGTAATTCAGTGTTGAGTGATACTTATTTTTTGAGAGGACAATTTAGTGATTGCAATCAAAAGTCTTAAGAATGTGTGTTTTTTTAATGCTGCAATTTTATTTGGAGAACTTTTTCAGAAGGAGAGAATTCAATGTACAAATGTGTATACAGAATTTATTCCACTGTCACTTAAGATAGCAAAATCTTAGAAGCAGCACAACTTTCCTCAAATAAGGGATTGCATAAATAAACCAGTGAACATCTAGCAAGCAGAATATCATGTAAGAATTTAAGTAATTTTATGTTCCTAGATGGGCTTCCCTGGTGGCTAAGTGGTAAGGAATATGCCTACAATGCAGGAAACCACATGCAATGCAGGAGACATGGGTTCAGTCCTTGGATTAGGAAGATCCCCTGGAGGAGGAAGTGGCAGCCCTCTCCAGTGTTTTCACCTGGGAAATCCCATGGACAGAGGAGCCTGATGGGTCCATGGGGTCACGAGACTCAGACACGGCTTAGTAACTAAACCACCACTACCACGTTCCTGGATATATTTGGGAAATTGAGGAAAGTATTTAAAATAATTCTGTGTTTCTCAAGATGTTCATGAACAGTTGATTAGAGAGAAGGGCGGGACCCAGGAGGAGATGTTGCGAGTAACCTGATTTTTAGAAAGTTGCAAGGAGAGACGATGGCCACATGGTATGTGAGTAGGCATACGTGCCATGGGCAGAAGCCAGGAGACACGGAATGGGATTGGGTTGCCGTGTCTCCTTTCCGTTTTTGTATTGTGTAGTTTTTCTTCAGATGTTTTTCATGGACGACTTACGTGAAAGTAAATATATACTTCAAAATGAAGGTGGCACTTGGGGATCCGAAGCCCTGAGGCATCTAAAGAAGCTAAGTGACGGCCTGATTTCAGGGGAATGATGACGTGGTCTTGTAGTGGGAAAGGGCAGGAGCAGCAGCAGCTGTCTTGTGCAGTGGAGGCAGCCTTGCCCACCCAGGTCTCTCCTTGTGTTGGCGACAACCAGGGTTGCCATGGTTCCCCATCCTGGGTATCATTATCTTTAAAGTTATTACTTGTGGTTAGGAAATCTTGATCAGTGCAGAAGCACAGACTGCTTCCATCACGGCAGAGGCCCTGTTGGAAGGTGCTGCCTTCTACCAACACAGGAAGTGGGCATGCACTGTTGAAAAGGCAGAGCTTGGTTGGCAGACCCACGTGGATTTGAGACCCAGCTCTGCCACTTCCTAGGGGACTGGACATGATTGCTGGAGTGGGTGGCCATGCCCTCCTCCAGGGGATTTTCCTGACCCAGGGGTCAAACCCCCATCTCTAACGTCTCCTACCACTAGCGCCACCTGGGAAGCACTTCATTTAGGATAAATTCACTGTGGTGCCTGGGTGGAGAGACCACTCTATTGATATTTGTTTATAAATGGATGGAGAATGCATGTAGAGTTCTGGCAGCTGGTAGTACTTCCTCGAGGGGGCCATAAGTTGGTGGATGTGTTTGAAGGAGGTTGGAGCCCAGCATCCTTCTTTCCCACCCCCCCACCCCCCAGTATCAGCTCAGTTCAGTCGCTCAGTCGTGTCTGACTCTTTGCGACCTCATGGACTGCAGCACACCAGGCCTCCCTGTCCATCACCAACTCCTGGAGTTTACTCAAACTCATGTCTATTTAGTCGGTGATGCCATCCAACCATCCCATCCTCTGTTTTTCCCTTCTCCTCCCAACTTCAATCTTTCCCAGCATCAGGGTCTTTTCCAAAGAGTCCGTTCTTTGTATCAGGTGGCTAGAGTAGCGGAGCTTCAGCTTCAGCATCAGTATCTATTTAGTCAGTGATGCCATCCAACCATCCCATCCTCTGTTTTTCCCTTCTCCTCCCAACTTCAATCTTTCCCAGCATCAGGGTCTTTTCCAAAGAGTCCGTTCTTTGTATCAGGTGGCTAGAGTAGCGGAGCTTCAGCTTCAGCATCAGTTCTTCCCAGTATAGATTAGATAATTGATTATGAAGCTTTTCAAGCCATGCTGTAATAAATATTAGGAGGATAAGGATTCTCACAAGACACAGACATTCATGATATTGCTAAATGCGTGCTGCCACGAGGAATTTTTCAAGAACCCATCTATCAGTGAGCATGAGAAGTATTCTAACAGGGAAATCAAATTTTCTAATCCCTGTCTGTATTACGTGAATGATGGGTTCTGTCTGCTTAGTAGGGTGAGCTGGGTACACGTCTATGAAATGAGTAGTCAGGGTCCGTGGCTTGTGACGTCTTCAGGATCCTGACTCTGCAACAGACACGCGTGGTGGCAGAGAGAGGGGCACGTGATGAGCCAACCTGAGGTGCCTGGAGGTGCCAGGATGTGCCTGGGAGCCTTCAGGCTGGCTGGCAGTGCCACGCGGACAGATTCAGTCACTCCCTCTTTGCACCGCCCGTCTCTGCATCTGGCACCTCTCTCGTGTTAGGTTTGAATCTCCCATTTGAATTCTGCTGGGGCTCCTGGTTTCGTCCGGATCCATCCCCGCTTCATCTGTGTATCTGTCACCCCTTCCCACAATCTATTTTAATGATCCCATTTCTGCCACTTTTTTTTTTTGGCGCTAGGGCTTTTTGTAACGGGGCCCGGAGAATATTCTGTTTCTCCTGATTAAATCTGTTAGATTTTTTTTTTTTTCGGGGCCTTGTTGAGTTCTTTTAATTTCCTCCTGTTTATTACTTCTCAGTGACATTACTACGCCTCAAGTTCCTCTCCTGTGCGTGTGCGTGCGAGCGCGCACACGCCTGTGTGTGCGAGACTTTAATTACTTGCACATGAGCTCATAGGAAGATGAAAGAGACCGCGGAGAGAAGCGTGGCTGACTGGGCAGCGCCTGACTTCAGCCTAAGACCTCACCTCGGTCCGTGCTGAAACATCGTGAATCCACTCGGGTCGCCCTTTCAGCGCAGCTCTGGAAAACAGACGCTGGGTTGGGAGGGGGCGGCGCTCGTCAAAGCTGCCTGATAAGAAGCTGGCGGAAGCCACCCTTCCTCCTGGCTTCGGGCCCCAGCACCGCTCAGGGGCTGCTCCGCCAACCGCCCCGAGCCGCCCCGGGCCGGCCCCGCTCCCGGCTCCGCCGGACTGACCCCTGCGTGCCCAGGCCGCGCTCTCTGCCCGCTTCGCACGCCCCGTCTCAGCATCCGGACGCGTGTTTTCTCCAAGGGGACAGACGCCTTGTGTAGCTGACTCGTTAACTTTGCTAGACTACGTAGCGCGTTACTGCCCGAGGGTCGCCCGGGCCGGGGGCTTCTCGGGAGGTCGTTTGCAGGCGCACTCTCCAGTCCTGCGAAACCGTTAGCTCCACCCTCCTGTCAAAGGTAGACTCGCTGCTCCAAGGTGATGAAAGCTGAAAGGGCGCATCCCGCAGAGAACAGCGGGCACACGCCGGGGGCCCCGCCCGCCACAGGACCTCCGGCACACGCCCTTCCGAGGCGGGCAGGGCTCCCGGCTCCAGGATCTGACCGAGGTCCCAGAGAGTCCCGGCCGCTCCACCGGCTTTCTGTCCCTCTGCCTTCCTTGTCCACTTTTCCAGCTGCTCCAACGGCTGCCCTGCACATTTACAAGAAAACTCAAGCTCTTTCCTTGGCCGACCAGACCAGGCCCCTTGCCACCTCATCAGTCACCCTCTTCTCACGCCTGCCTTCACGAAGCACACCTTCTCCCGGCTGCGCCCCACTCCTCCTGCTCAGAATTTTGTACGAGCTCTTCTCCCCTTCCCACCTCCCCTGCGGGATCTTAATACCCTCAGTTCTCATCTTAACTCTCATTTCTGGAAGGCAATGGCACCCCACTCCAGTACTCTTGCCTGGAAAATCCCAGGGACGGAGGAACCTGGTGGGTTGCAGTCCATGGGGTCGCTAAGAGTTGGACACGACTGAGCGACTTCACTTTCACTTTTCACTTTCATGTATTGGAGAAGGAAATGGCAACCCACTCCAGTGTTCTTGCCTGGAGAATCCCAGGGACGGCGGAGCCTGGTGGGCTGCATAGTCCAGTCTATGGGGTCGCACAGGGTCAGACAGGACTGAAGTGACTTAGCAGCTGTCATATGCCTCATATGATATGGATCGATGGATCATACGAGCCACTCCTGTGTCATAAAAAGTACCCCCATCCCATCCTCTATATGGTCATCTCTTGTTCCCCCATAGTACCTACTAGAGTTTCATTTTTCAAAAACTCACTTACCTGTTTACTGACCATCTTGCTCGCTGAACTATAGGTTTTACGAAGACACGACCCCTACCTGACTTGTCCCTGCCCGTCTCAAGAGTCAAGCGCTCTGTGGCACAGAAAACATACCCTCGGAATTGTAAACATCATGAGCCATGTCAGGACTGAGTCACTGTGTGCGCTTTAAGTCACATTCATTGGTTAATTTCTATCATGGGGTCAACGTTTTGTATTTTTATTTCTTCACCCCTCACTTTCCCTCATTTCTAGAGGGTCAGTGAACAAAGATGGAAGAGAAAGATTCTGTGTACATGCTGGCTTTATATTTCCTTGTGGGCAGAGTTTATTATTCTCAGCTTCAAGCAGCTGTCTGATCCAGAAACGAGCTCCTATAGTTGTTTTTGCTGTCGTGAGATTAATCACACACATGCAGTGTTTATTGATATCCGTTTAAAATGTTAATGCTTATTCATCACGCGGTCCCCTGAAAGCTGGAGATGGGTCAGCACTGCCAGCTGCTCTGGCTGCCTTGTGGCCGCTCCCTTCTGGGGCTGGACGCTGCCTGGGTGTCGAGATTTTAAAGAGCGGCTGCTGTAGATGCCTCGGGCCTTCAAGGGCCTAAGTCTTCCTTTTCAGAGACTGATTTATTTTTCACTTTGAATAAAAACAAAAGAGACAGACTATTTCTAAGTGGCCTTTGACAGTCACAGCGCTCCCTGGCTGAAGTCGTTGGAGTGCATGGTTCGGGGAGCTCTGGGGAGATGAGATTTGAGGCTGGGGAGATGAGATTCAACCCTCTTCATCCACCCCGCTTTTATCTACAGTGTGATTACTAACATGTTCAAGCTCTCTGGAGTCCAAGGTGAATATAGAGCAAAGAGGTGGCCTAGATCACCACTGCTGGTCAAAATAACAAAACAGACCAACAGGACAGCGTCATCTGGAGCTGTGCACTCAAGGACATTCGGTAGCGATGGCCTCCTAGGAGAAGGATGGCCTCGGTAAGACCCCCAGTTCTCGGGGGTGGAGAAAGCCGAGAACTGAGGGGCCCTGGCTCCCGGCTAGGTCCTCCATCTCCCATATCCTCTGCCACCCCTGCCTTCCTTTAAGGCTGCCGTTCCTCATCTGAAAAGTGAGGATAAAAAATACTGCGCCCCCTACAAAGGGCCACTGGTGGGATTAAAGGACCCTGTTCCGATAAGGCAGTAAAACTCAGTTACTATTGGTATTATTATGAGTGCAAATTCTCCCAAGATTCAGCCACATAACATGACTCTCTCTTGACTGGTCATACCTACTTGCATTCCGAAGCTTCCGCTGAAGTAAGATCTGTATACTAAAGCTGTTTACTTAGGAATTCTTGCTTTACCTGCACCAATTTCTAGATGTCCCTATCTCCAGGTCCGTGGTTCTCAACTGGGTATGACTGCACCCCGCCTTCCCCAGGGACAGCTGGCAATGCCTGGAGACATTCTGGCTTCACGGTGGAGGTGAGGGGAGCCCCGGCACCTTGTAGGGGCGTCCAGGGAGGCTGCTAAGCGCCCCAGAGCACATAGGGCCGCCCTGATGACCATCGTCTGACCCGGTGCGCCAGCGGCTCCAGGTTGAGAAAGTCCGGTGTGGGCCGCTGTGCATCCAAGGACCCTCTTCTTCATTCTCTCCCCCTTAACACAGCTAGAAGCACACACGGTTTATCTTGCAAACTGGTCATTTTGCAATCTGAAAACAAAGTTGCATCTTGAATATCTAATCACACAAGCAGACTTCACCTTCCAAACTCTTCATTTAGGGCTTAAAAAATATATTGATGTTAAATTTATGCACCAGGGAAAGCCGTTCCTTTTAATTACTTATTGAGAAACACAAACAAGAACTATAAACCCAGAACGGTGTGTAAATTAGCGGTGTAGTTACAGATTCATTTCCTTCAGATCATCAGCGGTTTTTCTGAGTATCCAAAATAGTTTCTAATCAATGGGTTCTAAATAAATGGGAGTGAAATGCAATGAAGAAACAATAGGGAAATACATGTGTTTTAGAGCCAGGAAAGTAAAAACTGTCATTTTCTCGTTTTCCCCCATGCAGATATATTTAAAGATCTTCAGCATTTTCCTTAGCTTTCTGGAGATTATATTCCCAACATGTAAATTCAGGTCTTGACCCAGACGACTCTGAGATCCCTTCAGCACTGAAATTCTAAGATTACATAAGATTTCACTGCCCTGGAAATGGCACACGTTTGTACAGGCATCACCAGTCTCACTTTACTCTTGATTTTCCTCCTAAAACAAAGTGCTTTCCCCTCTTGACTGGTGATGTCTTTCCCCTTGATCTCCGTTAGACTCTGCTGTCTTTAATACGTCCCAGGAATCAGATGTTTTAATGCACTTTCCTTTAAAAATGGGCTGCTTTCATCTCTGATCAAATACAGGATGACAAGGATGAGGCGCGTGCCTTTCTCAGCTGGTTGGCACCGCTGTGGAAGGACTTTTAGGGTTTTGCAGCCCTGTGATGTGAGATGTCAGACGTGTCAGCGGGGCCGCTGGGAGCCCCGGACTCGTGTTCTGACAGCGCCTCGGTGCTCGGGGGGCTGCTGACAGGTCGTGGAGGGGCAGGGGCCTGGGCTCCAGGGGCAGAAGAGGCGCCTTAGCTCTTTGTTGGGGGCTGCGCAAGCTCTCGAAACTGGGGACTACCTAGAGGGCTTCTCTGTCCGTGGGATTCCCCAGGCAAGAACACTGGAGTGGGGCGCCATTCCCTTCTCCAGGGGATCTTCCTGACCCAGGGATCGAACCCATATCTCCTGCATCTCCTGCAGTGGCAGGTGGATTCTTTCACTGAACCGCCTGGAAAGCCCTCTAGAGGACAGGCACCGTGGACTATAAAGGCGCACGCCTGTCTGAAACTTTCTCGAGCAGCACAAGGGGCCCCAAAGGCTTGGCCACTGCCCAGCTCTCCCCGCTGCCTCCTGACTCAGTGCTGGGACGTGGCCCTAAGCCCCGCGGGAACTGAGGCGAAATCTATTCTTTCACTGAACCGCCTGGAAAGCCCTCTAGAGGACAGGCACCGTGGACTATAAAGGCGCACGCCTGTCTGAAACTTTCTCTAGCAGCACAAGGGGCCCCAAAGGCTTGGCCACTGCCCAGCTCTCCCCGCTGCCTCCTGACTCAGTGCTGGGACGTGGCCCTAAGCCCCGCGGGAACTGAGGCGAAATCACCAGGGCCGTGGGTCTCTTGGTTTGCGAGCATGACCTGTTTTGTGCTTGGTCTCGGCTCCCTTCCGACTGAAGAGGCCTGGGAGCTGCGTTATAAAATCCACCTGCAGCCAGACATTGCTCCATATTTTTCTCTGAATCCGTATACTGTGTCTTTGATCCGAGTATTGTAAGCTTCAGTCGGTGATAGCATTTGCAGTGTCCTTTCCTGGGAGATATTAATTATATTGAGAGTTGTTCGGTGTTACAGGGAAATATCACCGATGAGAAACAAATGAACCCTCCTGGGAGGTGCTTCCCCATCTCACATGGTGGAGGCACCTGCAGGATCCGGACAGGCTGATCAGGGAACAAAGCCTGGTGGCAGAGAAGAGTTTACTAGTAACCTGTTGACGTGACTTTCTGCAGGAACCACACTGGAAAAGACGGAGCTAGAAATCTACACACTCATAAAGCCAGATGACGATCACTTCAGAATTAGACTTAGGGGGTGGCTCGTACCCACATATCTCTGTGCTTATGGAGGAGACAGCAGAGATGTTACAGCTGAAGCTCTGCTGTTTCGATTATCGAACTTTCCTTCCCCTCAGCTTCGAAGGAGACAACGTCTTCCTTCTTTCCCAGACAGTCGTCTGTTTGTGTCAATTTGTTCTATTTTAATCCGGGATGAAAAACGGACTGTTGGAGCCCAGTCTCGCCAGATCTTTACTGGCAAAGGGGAGAAGGAAATTGTGTCTGTTTCCTGGCTATTTCAGACAACACCTTTCTCTTGCTCCTAAATGATGTGGGCAGTTTGCAGCAGAGAAGGTTTTTATTTTCTCTCCTGAATTTTCCAGATCAGGGCCCCAGCTCCCTGCCTTCCTGGCCATGGGGGCCTGGCCTTCCAATAGGTGATCCAGAACACGGCTGACTGCAAAGAACCACTGGGTCTTTGAGAAGCTCAGACCAGAGGCGGGAAAGCTTTTTTTTTTTTTTTTGATGATGGTCATTCTGATTGGTGTGAGTGATACCTCATTGTAGTTTTGATTTGCATTTCACGGATAATTAGAGATGTTGAGCACCTTTTCCTGGGCCTCTTGGCCATTTTTGAGGAGAGATTGAGTTTAAAGGATTTAAGACACTCGGTTCTCTTAAAGCCAGTGTGGAGAGAGAGCAAAGGCAAGTGCCAGCCCTTCGGGAAAATACTGTCTAACTGTCTCTGCTCTGGAGTTGAGGGGGTGGGGGCTGCTGGAATCACACACGGTGGCAGTGTCCCCCAAGGTTCTTTTTCACCTTTGGAGTATTTGACTGTCTCCTTAGGCACCCGGACTTCTTACAGCATCATGAACCCCCTGGTGGTCACGTGCACAGACATTCTTTGCTTTCCATCTTACATATTTTTTAAAATAACTTTGTTACTTGGGCTTGGATGTAAGAAATGCTGATATTAAAGAAAAAAAGAAAGAAAGACAAGGGATTTCCCTGGTGGTCCAGTGGCTAAGACTCCATGTTCTCAATGCAGGGGCCCCAGCTTCAATTCCTCTATAGGAGAACATGCTAGAACGTTCCTTTATAGATCCCACATGCTACAACTAAAAAGACTCAGCACAGCCAAATAAACTTAAAAAGGAAAGAAATGTATATATTTCCCCAAGTCCTATTGTAGTAAGCTGAAAATAAGGCTACCATATTTCTTATGTTGTTAAATAGAGTGCCTACTTTTTTTTCTTTTTTAGCCATTCAATGAAACTGGGCTTTCATTCCTTGATGCTGCTACATCTACTGGAAATGGAAATACCAATATTTGCCGTTCTTGTCTAGAAATTTATCTATTGTCACTTTGGAGTCTAGTGAATTACAAAGCTTGTATTGAAATCAAAACCAAGGTGTCAAAGTTCAATTCAATTTAATTCAGTTCAGTTTAGTTCAGTCTGTCAGTTGTGTCCGACTCTTTGCTACCCCATGGACTACAGCACGCCAGGCCTCCCTGCCCATCACCAAATTCTGGAGTTTACTCAAACTCGTGTCCATTGAGACGGTGATGCCATCCAACCATCTCATCCTCCGTTGTCCCCTTCTCCTCCTGCCATCAATCTTTCCCAGCATCAGGGTCTTTTCAAATGAGTCAGTTCTTCACATCAGGTGGCCAAAGTATTGGAGTTTCAGCTTCAACATCAGTCCTTCCAATGAACACCCAGGACTGATCTCCTTTAGGATGGACTCGTTGGATCTCCTTGCAGTCCAAGGGACTCTCAAGAGTCTTCTCCAACACCACAGTTCGAAAGCATCAATTCTTTGGTGCTCAACTTTGTTTACTGTCCAACTCTCACACCCATACATGACCACTGGAAAAACCATAGCCTTGACTAGACGGACCTTTGTTGGCAAAGTAATGTCTCTGCTTTTTAATATGCTGTCTAGGGTCACAGAGAGTAGGACACGACTGAGCAACTGAACTGAACTGAACTGATGCTAGTCATAATTTTCCTTCCAAGGAGTAAGTGTCTTTTAATTTCATGGCTGCAGTCACCATCTGCAGTGATTTTGGAGCCCCAAAAAATAAAGTCAGCCACTCTTTCCACTGTTTCTCCATCTATTTGCCATGAAGTGATGGGACCAGATGCCATGATCTTTGTTTTCTGAATGTTGAGCTTTAAGCCAACTTTTTCACTCTCCTCTTTCACTAAGAGGCTCTTTAGTTCCTCTTCACTTTCTGCTATAAGGGAGGAATCGTCTGCATGTTTGAGGTTATTGGTATTTCTCCCGGAAATCTTGATTCCAGCTTATGCTTCCTCCAGCCCAGCGTTTCTCATGATGTACTGTGCATCTAAGTTAAATAAGCAGGGTGACAATATACAGCCTTGACGTACTCCTTTTCCTATTTGGAACAGGTCTGTTGTTCCATGTCCAGTTCTAACTGTTGCTTCCTGACCTGCATACAGATTTCTCAAGAGGCAGGTCAGGTGGTCTGGTATTCCCATCTCTTTCAGAATTTTCCACAGTTGATTGTGATCCACACAGTCAAAGGCTTTGGCATAGTCAATAAGGCAGAAATAGATGTTTTTCTGGAACTCTCTTGCTTTTTCAATGATCCAGGTATCAAAGTAGATAATTGAAATGAAGGAGACCAAGGACATTTTTGTTTCAGGAAGAATTTTCTCAGAGCTGACTTCCAAGGTTGGGATTTCTATGCTCATGGATGCAGAATTCTATTATATTCAAGAAGGTTAAATGTGGTCCATGGAATTTCAGCTCAGAATAAAAACAAATATTTTTACCAACACCCACTGCCCTACAAGTGGCAAATTTCCCTGAGATGGTTTTCCAGTCACCACGCGCATCCACACAGAAGGAAGGCTGAGCACCAAAGAAGTGTCGCTTCTGAACTGTGGGGCTGGAGAAGGCTCTTGAGCGTCTCTTGGACTGCAAGGAGATCACACCAGTCAATCCTAAAGGTAATCAACCCTGAATCCTCATTGGAAGGACTGATGCTGAAACTGAAGCTCCAATACTTTGGCCACCTGATGTGAAGAGCAGACTCATTGGAAAAGACCCTGATTCTGGGAAAGACNAGCGTCTCTTGGACTGCAAGGAGATCACACCAGTCAATCCTAAAGGTAATCAACCCTGAATCCTCATTGGAAGGACTGATGCTGAAACTGAAGCTCCAATACTTTGGCCACCTGATGTGAAGAGCAGACTCATTGGAAAAGACCCTGATTCTGGGAAAGACTGAAGGCAGGAGGAGAAGGGGACGGCAGAGGATGAGATGGTTGGATGGCATCACCAACTCAATGGACATGAGTTTGAGCAAGGTCGGGGAGATGGTGAAGGACAAGGAAGACTGGTGTGCTACAGTCCATGGGGTTGCAAAGAGTTGGACACAACTTAACGCCTGACCAACAGAAGCATGGAATTGTGGAATTATGCCCCAAATAAGCATCTAGTTTTACAGTTCACGGTTTCGTGGTTGGTTGTTCCTGGACACTGTTGGCAGATAACTGGTAACTGATGCAGGGGTAACTCTCTCGATGTGGCAGGGACTCTTTAAGGACCCAACACATGGAACAAATGTTGAAAAATAGATGAATACATTCAGGTAATGTCTTGGACCACAGGGAACACACGCCTGCTCTGCAGCTCTATTTAGCCTAATCAGAGCCGTGTCACACAGCCTGAAATCTTGATTGATAAATTAGTTAATGAAGTTAGTCCTTGTCGACCACCAGAGTAGTAAAAGTAGAATTTAATAAGGTAACTCTGGATGCCGAATTGCCTGGAATTGAAGGTGGAAATTGTCTGGCTAATGGTGAGTCAATGCCCCCTTTTGTTACAGGAATTCCAAGGGTTTGAAGATAAATCTCAATTTGATTAAAGGCTTGTTTTTCCATGAAACCAAGAGAATAAGGTATAGAAAGAGGACAGAAATTTCAAAACACAATACGTATGCTTCATGTTACAAGCGCACGTGTATTTCTGTTCAGCACTGCAGAAGTATTTTTGTGTTTGCCAAATTCACTACATGCCTCACTGTTTGAAAAGGCCAGAGAAAGGTGGTTTTAATAAAGGTTTTCTAATGTAATAGAGCAAGCAATAATAACATCCTGTTTGAAATCCCTGGGAAGAAAAGAAGTTTCTTTTTGAAATGTTTTTTCAAGAATTGTTTTCAACTAACCCGAAGAGGAGAGATCAGTGTCAGGGTCCTGAAATGGGCCCTCTGTAGAATTTCAGAGCTATGCCTTTCATCTCCCTGATGGATGATATTATTCGGGCTCGGAATTACTCTATAATCAGACGAAATATCCAGAAAGCTGAAAGCAAAGGGAAGCCTTTGAATGCGGTCACAAAGGGAAGTCAGTTTTCCATTTCTGTCATCAATTAAAGTAGCAAAGTGTGCATGTGAAATCTATATACGTGCGCTGTGGAGCTGGTGAAAAAGCTCTGGTGCCATGGGAAGGGGGGTGGCTGGTTCCCGGAGGAGGACAAGTGATCCTTTAGGGGAAAGCAGTTACACAACAGCAGAGAAATGCGAGGCTGAGCTGCGAGCTCCGCGGGACGCGGCCCTGGCGTGCGGTCAGCCGTGGCCTCAGCCGCACATCGTCAGGCTCGGCGTCGTGGGCCCTGCGTCGGCCCGGGAATTCGTCCGTGCCTGTTATTCTGATGCTAGTCAAGGCGGCTGGAGTGGCGGAGTTTTATTTTCTTGTCCGCTTTCTGGATTCTCTTGGTTTTCCTTCTCGCTGACCTGGACGGTCTGTGACAGGATCTGGTCTGCAGGCCTGCTTTCCTAGGAGAACACTGAGCTGCAGTCAGCCAGTGGTCCCTGAAGGGAATTCGGGTTGAAACAGCACGGTCTCCTGCCAGGAGGGCATGGGAGTAACAAGGAGGCTGCGTGTGAGTCCCGGGAGTGGAGGACCGGCCGGCAGAGAGGCCTCCTCGGCCTCAGGTGACTCCGTGGAGAGAGGGCTTCCCCCACGGGCAGAGGCCACTGCCTCGCATGGCAGTCGGGAGCTCGCCCCATAGCCTGTGGAGCTGTGATGAAGTGCGACAGGCCGGAGATGCAGCAGACGCGGGTTCGATCCCTGGGTTGGGAAGATCCCCTGGAGGAGGGCATGGCAACCCACTCTAGCGTCCTTGCCTGGAGCATCCCATGGACAGAGGAGCCTGGTGGGCTGCAGTCCACAGGGCCGCACAGAGTCGGACCTGACTGAAGCCTCTGAGCACGGGCCAGGCCCCACGGGCACGTCTCTGCAGGAGGCCGCCTTCCAAGCGGCGCCACCTTGAGTTCCGACAGAAATCGTTTCCTCCAGAGTCCTCCCACAGCGGCCCCCTCGTCTCTTTTCTTCCTCTGAGACCTCACCTCCCCGCAGAGCAGTGGACAAGCTGCGGTAATAACAAAATCCACCACCCTCTGGGCTCCTCCTCTCTTCTGTCAACACTTGTTCTAAGGAAGGTCTTCCATTCCCATCAGAAGGATGGGATAACAGGCTTCTGGAGGCAGCCTCTTGCCTGGGTTGCCCAGCGACGTTGGCCACCCTCCTGGTTGTCTCGGGTCTGAATTTATGGGATGTCCAGAGGGGTAATTGTTGGTAGCAACTTGGCTTGGCCTTGCTGCCCAGTGGTCTGGTCAAATGCTCCCCTAGATACTACCGTGGGGATGCTTTGTGGAGGCTGACCTTTCTGATGAGCTAACTTGAGTAAAACAGCTCACTCGCCACTCTGAGGGTGGGCCATGTCCAGTCAGCTGAAGGCCATTAACAGCAGACACTGACGTTTCCCGAAGAACAAGTTGGTTGACAACATGGCTCTTGGCACAGACAGACACAGATATTTGCATGTGTGTGTACAGACTGCATAGATTAGCCCCGACTCTTTGGAGACCCTCATGCAGACTCCATCCCTCCTGCATCTCATGTCCTCCCCACGGGCTTTTCCACACTGTGACTATAATGTGAGAAAGTGGCTGAGTACAAACTATATGAAACCACAAGGAAGTGAGCTGTGGGGTTCATGCCTTAGCACCGTATCTCGTGAGTCCCCGTAACGCTGTAAGAGGTAAACAGTAACTCTAGGCTTGGCCACCAGCTTGACTCTCCCGTGCAAGGCCCTTCACCCACCTTCATGCCCCACGACTGTCATCAGCCTAATTAACCAGCCTCTCAACACAGCCGGACCTGGGCCAAGCCTCTCCCCCTGGACCCCTGTGTGGCTGGACATTCTGCTGGGTGACGCTCTGACTCTCAGACATTGTGTCAATCAGATTCTCCAGAGAAAGAGAATCAGCAGGAGAGGTACAGACAGGGATGCAGCTATCCACAGAGAGAGAGATGATGTATGCATATAGAGAGCTACGTAGATAAGACATGCAGAGAGATACAGACAGACAGACAAAGATCCATACAGACACAGCATAGATTGGTTTCCCCAGCGGCTCAGGAGTAAAGAACCCGCCTGCCAATGCAGGAGACACAGGAGGCTTGGGTTTGATCCCTGGGTCAGGAGGCTCTCCCTGCGGAGGGCATGGCAGCCCATTCCAGTATTCCTGCCTGGAGAGTCCCATGGGTGGAAGAGCCTGGCGGGCTCCAGTCCAGGAGGTCACAAAGAGTCAGACGCGACTGGGGTAACTGAGCACTCACGCACACAGCTATAGAGAGAGGTTTAGCTTAGGGAATTGGCTCGCCCGGCTGTGAGGGCTGGCGAGTCTGGAGTCCCCGGGACGGACAGCAGGCTGCACGCTTGGGCAGGAAGCGATGCGCTATCTTGAAGCAGCAGCTGCATCCTCCTTTCTCTCGGGCCAACCTGTTTGGTCTCAGGACCTTCAGCTGATTGGGTGAGGCCCACTGGCACAGTCTGCCAGTAACGTATATGCTGACAAAGTCAGCTGACTGTTGGCCTTTGCAGCAACACCCGGATGATGATGAAGTCACTGCGAACCAGAGCCCGGCCCAGGCGACCCAGGCGACCGACATCACAGCCACGTCTCAGGATCCCAGCCACCCTGCAGTCTTGGGGCTCCTTTCTGGGGAAAACGCTGAGGAGTCTGCCCCTTGTGCGGGGGCCCTTAGGCTTGTACTAAGTGGCTGGGATCCGGCCGACTGTCTCTAGGGGACTGTGTAACTTATTGCCCAAGCTAGACTGTTCTTGAGTATTGGAATGATGCCCTGGACAGTTCCACCAGGACTAATGAAGGATGCGTGGCCCTGCCTCCACATCTTTCTCTGCACAACCCACGTGAGCCCTTGGGAACTCCTTTTCCCGAACATCCTCAAGGTCTGAAGGCGTTTTAGCTGCACCCTGTAAACGCTGCACAAGCACACCCCATCCACTCTACCACGAACGCTGATATTTCCCAGCCCCCCCCACCCGAGCCCCCTAAGAAGGGTCTTCATGGTGCCCTGAATTGTCCTGATCCGGTAACCACTGCAGACGGCGGTCTCAGAATCTTGGTCCAGGGCAGGGCTCACCCCAAGCCCCCTGGCGTGGTCCCTGCCTCTCTGACCCTAAGCTGGCTGCCTCTCTCCTGCTTTCCCTCCGGATGAAGAGACACCCACGTTCCCCTGCGCCCCCAGCACCCTCCCACACCTGAGACCTCCCAGCCCAAGACTGGACTGCCCTGGGGTCCCCCCTGGAGTGGCCCATAGCCCAAGGAACCTAAATTCAGTCTGTCTTCTTTTCTGAGTAAGGGAGATTTCGGAAGCAATGTTACTGAAGACTATTTGAAAAGTGCAGATCAGGCCCTGATCCTTGCCCCTTTATCCCGCCCTGCTGCTGCTGGAATTAGAAGCGTGCTTCTCCGGGCGGGGGTGGGAGCTCAGGCCAGCCTTGGCGCTGGGTTTAGGTGTGTGGCTCGCCTCCGGCCTGGGATGTTAGAAGCAGCCAAGGATGCAGAGCCCGAGAGGGCCTTTGGGCCGGTGCCTGGCCCCTCTTCTCTGCTGCCCCGTGAGGAGCCGCCCGGGCCGGCCGCGGGCCCGCGGAGCGGCGGCAGGGGGACGGGGAGCAGGAGGAGGAGCAGGTGGGGACACGGGCGGAGCTCCGGGGGCCACGCGGGCCCAGACCCCGAGCCGCCGCGCCCCGAGCCGGCAGCCCCGCCGAGGCCCGAGGCCCGAGGAAAGGTCCCCCAGCACGACGGCGAGGACGGCAGGCTAAGCGGAGGCTTGGCAGGCCGCCCCCGCGCTCTGGGGAGACTTGGTACACAGCATTATTGCGGCGCTAGGTGACCGGCTCAACAGACGGGGCTACTTTAAGTGGGCACCCAGACAATCCTGGAGCAAGTGGTTTGCTGGCTAAAAACTGGTTACGTCTAAGTGATGCTACATTGGAAAGATCAGAGCCTTCGGATCCCACCTTCCGAAAGGTTTTTTCCTTTTTTCTTTTCCTTTAAACCAAGAACGGATACTGTTAATTTTTTTCACATGCCTTTTGGGGGCATCTTTTTAGATGATCAGATTTTTTTTTTAATGTTACTGAGTTATATTAAAATATCCTTGTGCTTCTTGAACAATTTTACTTGATCATGAACTGTTATCATTTTAATATACACTTGGTCTAGAATTGCTAGTATTTTCTTTAGAATTTTAGTAAGCCTATTCATAGCCTGTCATTTTCTTTTTTGTGCCATTTTTGTCAGCTTTTGGGATCAGAGTTGTGCGGGCTTTGTAAATTGAACTGGAAGTTTCCTGTAATTTCCTCTGCTTTGGAGCAGTTGACACCGCACGGTAATTACCAGTTCCTTAAAAGTTGGAAAGGGCTTGGCCCCAAAAGTCTGGGCTTGGCATCTTTTGGGGGAGTAATGCTTTGATAATCCTTCATTTTTTTACTATGATCATTATGCATTTAGATGATATATTTCATCTTCAGAAGGTTTTGGAAAATTACCGTTCCTAAAAAAGACATCCATTTCTGAAAGATTTCCAAATGTGTTATCATGGAATTAACCATCTTACTTATAGCAGGGTTTACCATACTATTAATCTAATTTTCTATCTAGCTAGTTCCTCATTCTTTACTCTGAGTTTGGGTGTTTTCTCATTTTTCTAGAAGAGGTTGCCAGATGTTTGGCATTTTAATTAGCTTTTTTTCCTCAAAGTATAAGCTCTTTGTATGTGAATCTGGTTTTATTCTATTTTTGCCACAATTTTCTATTTTAAAAATTACTTCCTTCCTCCTGCTTTGTTTTTCTTATATTAACTTCCTGGACTGAATGCTTTCTTTTATTTTCATTTCTCCTTGTTTAATAATAAAAGCTTTTATGGATATAAATCTGTCTTTGAACACAGCTTAATTTTATTTCCCTGTGGTCTGAGTATTTGGCATGCACGATTTCTGCCTTTTGAAATTCAGCAAGGTTTTATATGTGGTCTCATGCATACTCAATTTTTGTAAATTTTCTGTACAATCCCTAAAAAGAATATATGTTTTTCTATAGGGAACAAAATTAGAAATGTATTATTTCACTTACCTTTATAATGACTTCATTCAGGTCCTTTAAAGATTTTTATTTTCTTATTCTTTATCCGTCCAAGACTGAAGAAATTTTCTGATAGTAAAAATACTTTATTGAGTAAAAATACATTTTAACAAATGTGTATGTGGGCAAACCTTTGAAAACGTCCTTGCATCTTTTCTCTCTCCCATTCCCTCCATATCCCTTCACCAAAAACAAAATAACTACCATAGGCAGGCACCATTATTACTTTCTTATATTCTTTCAGAATGTATTTATGAAAATCAAGAAAATGCAAATATATATTCTCATTTTCACACCTTTATTGTTTCACATTTATGCTGAAATCTTTTCATGTTAATCATAGACATCGCGGCACAACACTGTAAAATGCTTTAAAATCCATCTCAAAATTAGGAAGTCTTTCTGTGTAGTCAACATAGGATTACCCCAACTAAGAATTATGAACGGCTCACGATACCTTCTGGTTCTGAGCACGTAAGCGAATTTTCGTGCTTTGCTCTGTTCGCGTCTGCGTGTCTGCTTTGCTTTCAGTTATTTCATCCCGTAAGTCTTCTGCTCCCCAGCCTTTTATAGTATGTTTTCAAGTGTTCAGAAAAGTGAAAAGATACGCTGCCAGTTACTGCAGACACACACCAGGATGGCCAGGCATATGGGGACCTGTTTACACAACTAAGTCTAATTGTGGCCAGTACAGCCTCTCTGCCCCTCTCCACAGTGACTTCACTGATATTTATCACATCAGGGTTTCCAAACAGTTTCAGCCCCACGATTGTGGCTGTTCTCCTTGTTCCAGGTTTAGCCATCCATCGCCTTCACCTGGCTCCTGCATCTTCAGCACCTCTGCCTTCATCCTTGAGGACCTTCTGGATCTCTGGTGAGACCGGGTCAGATGATGGTTGTGTGTGCGCCCCAGTCCTGGGAGCGGCCCTTCGGGCTTTTAGAGTTTGTCTTAGAAACCAGGGTCTCTGGGCGCAGCTGTTCACTGTCCCTAGGAGCCGATGCTTCCGAGGTCTCCCTGTGGACAGTTTGCCAGGTGCTGGAATGGCCCTGCTTGTGGAAGTTTCGTTGGTGTCGTCCTGCCGACCATTCAGGCCTGACTTTTTAAGACAGAATTTCTCTTTGTTTCTTTTATGACTCTTGCTCTGTTTGGACGTCTCAGCAAATTATCCAATTTAAAATTAAAAAAAAAAAATATTTTTGCATACAGTGACAAATAGTTTCTTTTGATGAAAAAAAAAGTCGTGTCTTGAAGGATTTTCTTTTTTTTTTTTTACTTTATTTTGCTTTACAATACTGTATTGGTTTTGCCATACATTGACATGAATCAGCCACGGGTGTACATGAGTTCCCAATCCTGAACCCCCTCCCACCTCCCACCCCATATCATCTCTCTGGATTTTCTTCTACGTGATTTTTAATTTTGTATTTGCGCTCTCATCAGCTTTTCTTTCTTTTCCTCCTGTGGCTGGGCTAGCCACAGGTTCAGCAGCATCACTGAGATGACGGGGGACTGCTTTTGCTTTTGTTTTTACCCGTTGGTCCTGTTCTTACTCTACTGTACACTTTTCATCTGGGCCTTTTCTGTGTATTTTGATGTTGTGTTTAACTCCTTGACTTGGTTGCTTAATTTATCTTGCTGTTTATCTCTGTGGATATATTTTTTTTAGTTGGAGGATAGTTGCTTTGCAGGGCCATGTTGGTGTCTGCCACGCGTCATCGTGAATCAGCCGGACGTATGCACAGGACCCCTCCCTCCTGAACCCCCTCCCACCCTCTCCGCATCCCCCCAGACTAGGTTGTCAGAGAGCGCGCGGTTGAGCTCCCTGTCACACAGCAGCTTCCCACGGGCTCTCTGCTCACGCACGGTCACGTGTATGTTTCAGGGCTGCTCTCTGAATTCCTCCCATGCTGTCTATTCTTCTTGAGTGATTTCTGTAATCATTGCAGGAGTTGGTCTATGTCATGTACCTTGTTACACTTACAACAGACTTGCTCGTAGTGTTCCCTTGCCATCCACCCAAAGTCTGCAGGCTCTGTAGTAATATGATGTCTTTTCTTTCTGAAGCTGCTAATGTGTCTTCTTTCTTTTACTGTGATCGGTTTGTCTAGAGGTTTATCAATTTAACTGATCATTTTTTTAAACTTTTGTTTCAATGATTTTTCTCTATTTTTATAGTTTTTATTTCAATGGTTTCTGATCCTTGTTTTATTATTTTTTGCTTCTGATCATTTTGAGTTGAATTTTCTCTCTCTCTCTTTTTTTTTCTTATTTCTTAAGGTAGAAGCAAAGATAGTTGTCTTGGAATCTTTGCTGATATAATTATTTCATGCATTTTTTCTAAATTATAATTTAGCTGAATCCCCAAATTTTCATATATTGCATTTTCCTTTGTATTTTTTTTCCAAAATGTTTTCTGATTTCCTTGAGACTTCCTCCAAAGGTCTTAAAGTGCAGTGCTAAATTTCCTAATGTTTGGACGTTTTCAAAGTATGTTTCTGTTACTAATTTATAGTTACATATGGCCAAAGAAATTACTTTGTATAATCTAAATTCTCTTAATTTTTTTGGCTAGGATTTGTTTTATGGCCCAGATATGACCTATTTTGATGACTGTTCTCTGTGAACTTGGAAAGAATTTGCATTTTGCTTCTGAAATGGAGAGTGTGTGATGTCAGTGAGGTGAAGTTGTCCAGTGGTGCTGTTAGGGTTTTTAATTTTCTTGTTAATTTTGTGTGACTTTTTGATAAATCACTGCAAGAGGAGAACTGACATTTCACAGGACTGGGGTGGATTCGTTCACTTTTTTCAGGTTTTGGGTCACATCATCCAGAGCTTTGTTATTAGATGAGCAACCTTTTAGGATTATTATTTCTTTTTGATTAATTGACCTTTTCAAATTTTGAAATGTCTATCTTTATTCTCAGTAATTTTTCTTGTTCTGAAGTCCTTTTTCTAATATTTCCAGTTCAGTTCAGTCGCTCAGTTGTGTCCAGTTCTTTGAGACCCCATGGACTGCAGCACGCCAGGCCTCCCAGTCCATCACCAACTCCTGGAGTTTACTCAAATTCATGTCCATCGAGTCAGTGAGGCCATCCAACCATCTCATCCTCTGTTGTCCCCTTCTCTTCCTGCCTTCAGTTTTTCCCAGCATCAGGGTCTTTTCACATGAGTCACTTCTTCACATTAGGTGGGCAAAGTATTGGAGTTTCAGCTTCAGCATGAGTCTTTCCAATGAACATTCAGGATTGATCTCCTTCAGGATGAACTGGTTGGATCTCCTTGCAGTCCAAGGGACTCTCAAGAGCCTTCTCTAACACTGCAGTTCAAAGGCATCAATTCTTTGGTGCTCAGCCCTCCTTATAGTGCAACTCTCACATCCATACATGACCACTGGAAAAACCATAGTTTTGACTAGACAGACCTTTGTTGGCAAAGTAATATTTAGCTTATCTAATATCTAACTTTTTCTAATATTACTGTGGTCAATCTAGACTTTTTGATTAATGTTTACTTGGTATATTGTCTCTTCTAATTTGTCTATATCATTATATCTGAGAAGGGAAATACAATGAACAGTGGAGGCCTGGTGGGCTACAATCCGTGGGGTTATAAAAGAGTCAGACATGATTCAATGACGAAACAAGAACAACAACTTGTAAATAACATGTTGTTAGTGTGTGTGTGTTTTTAATCAGTCTGTCAATTTCTTTTAATTGGTGCTATTGTAGGCCATTTATATTTAGTGTAATTGCTAAAGATGACTAGATTTGGGCCTCCAATTCTATTGCCCCAAATGTTGTAGATTTGACATTTGGGAATTTTCAGATAGGCTCCTGTGTTCCTGACATGTCATTTAGGGGGCACTTCCTTAGTTTCTGCCACAACCACAAGATGTTCCAGGCAACTGTCCTTGCCTAGCCTTGGAGTAGCTATTTATCTCAAGAGCTCTAATTATCACCAGGAAAAGATATTTAGGAACCAAGATACAAGTGCTGACTGTTCATTGCTTCTTTAGTTCATTCATTGTTTTTAAGCTGCTTTCATGGATAGCTCAAAAAATATTTCAGTTCAGTTCAGTTCAGTTCAGTCGCTCAGTCGTGTCCGACTCTTTGCGACCCCATGAATCGCAGCACGCCAGGCCTCCCTGTCCATCACCAGCTCCCGGAGTTCACTCAGACTCACGTCCATCGAGTCCGTGATGCCATCCAGCCATCTCATCCTCGGTCGTCCCCTTCTCCTCCTGCCTCCAATCCCTCCCAGCATCAGAGTCTTTTCCAGTGAGTCAGCTCTTCGCATGAGGTGGCCAAAGTACTGGAGTTTCAGCTTTAGCATCATTCTCTCCAAAGAAATCCCAGGGCTGATCTCCTTCAGAGGGGACTGGTTGGATCTCCTGTATGTAAATGTACATAAATGCATCTAGACACTCTTTCAGTATCTGTCTGTCTGCGTCTCTGTGTGTTTTATTCTTTAGATCGGGCCTTCGATTTCAGTTCAGCATGCCGAGGTTCATTTTAGCATCCCCCCTTCTTCATTTGAAACTCGTTATTCTGACAGTGAGAGTCCTGGTCGTCACTGCTCAGACGCGCAGTTGTGTCCGACTCTTTACGACCCTGTGGGCTGTGGCCCGCCCGCCTTCTCTGTCCATGAGACTCTCTCGGCAATGGTGCTGGAGTGAGGTGCCATCCCTCCTCCAGGGAATCTTCCCGACCCAGGATCAAGCCCACCTTTCTCACATCTCCTGCACTGGCAGGTGGATTTTTTATCCCTAGCGCCACCCAGGAAGCCACTGCCTGAATATATTTACTTACTTTTTCAGTCTTGGAACACAGAAAAACTAGTTTCAGAATTTCCATCCTACACGCCTGTGAAAACAGATTTGCCAGCGAGAGCACAATGTTTATAAACTGTTTTGTTTGCCTCAAAGTCCCTCACATTTTAGTTATTTCTATGTAATTAATTGACATATTTGATTAATTATATATATTAATATATTAGCACTGATTACAGCCAGTTCTCTGGTGTTTATAAGTCATCCATCTACCACGGAGCTACTCCACTGAGGTTTGCTTTCCTGTTACTGCAGCCTAGTCTTCCTATTAAATATAATAATTGGGAGGAGCATTTATTTTTGGATAATATGAAATAGGCCTTTGCTAGAAATAATGAACTAACATGGTTCAAGTTCCAGAAGGCGTTGCTCCAGTGGCCCTTCCAAACTCAGCACGTTACCCTGCCAGCTTCACATTCAGCGTGGAGAGTGCTATCCAAAGAGCATTCTGCCTGCGGCTGCTGCTGCTGCTGCGAAGTCACTTCAGTCGTGTCTGACTCTGTGCGACCCCATGGACTGCAGCCCACCAGGCTCCCCCGTCCCTGGGATTCTCCAGGCAAGAACACTGGAGTGGGCTGCCATTTCCTTCTCCAATGCATGAAAGTGAAAAGTGAAAGTGAAGTCGCTCAGTCATGTCCGACTCTTCGCGACCCCATGGACTGCAGCCCACCAGGCTCCTCTGCCCAACTGGAAGCAATTGAATAAATATAGATGTAGTGGGAGGGGAGGGATTAGAATGATCCTCGAAGCCTTGGAAAGGAGCTCTTTGTGATGGGGAGAGCGCTTTCCTACTGGAGAGGCAGGAGAGGCAGGGGTGGAGCGGGAGCTGCCTCGTTTCCTTGTGCGCCATGGAGTTGTTGTAATAAGTCTGTCCTCACTTAACTTTAGATTCTTGAAAGTGACACCTCTCGTCTGGCAGACCTTGATGTTTCTCTGTCCCATTTCTTTTGAAATCTTTTGTCTGTTTCTCTGTATTTAAGAAAATCTGAAGACATTTGAGTAACGTTTCTCTCCAAAACTAACTTTGGCCTTAATATTCACAGAGTCATTTTACTTAAGAGCCGCCATCTTACTCTGATGCTAGAAAGTTCCTGTTTGTATTCCAATTTCCCATCTTCTGAATAGTCTAGAATATACACAGCGTAACAGTGTCAATCTCTTTCTGGAGGAGGAAGACTATTTTGCTCCTGTATTTTAAGGACTTTTAGGGCTAGGCCATTTAACATGAAAGTGGGGGCTGGCCTGTGTTGCTGAAGTTATTACCAGTTATTACTGGCCTTGTTAAATTCAAGTAACTAACTGAACATCCAAGAATGAGGGCTTTTAACACTCCCATAAGTTTTTAATGCTGAAAACTCTGTGTCATTTGTTTTATGGGTACATTCCATGAAATTGCAGTATACTTCTTTGCAGCATGCAGTAAGGGAGAGTTTCTCAACCTCAACGTTCCCATATTATCCAGAGATGTGTTTAAGAGACATTAGCCTGCCTTTCAATTTAACCTTCTGTCTAAAGACAAAGACAACTGCATGCAAATGATGTTATTAAGTTTGTTTAAGAGATGGTGACGATATAGAGTAGGATTCAAACAAACATCAATGCAAATTTGATAAACTTCAGTAATTGTTTTTAATGACTTTTATTCATGACTTGTTCTAACCTGAAATTTGTTTCTCAACTCGAGTGTTTTTTTTCTAATGTGTTATTTTAACATGTCCTCAGAACATTTGATTATGCTTGATTTCAAACATCAGAAAATTTGAAAGGCTTTCCCAGTGAATACTTATATACCCTATGCCTAGGTGCAACCACTGACATTTCATCGCAGCTGGTCTCACATCTATTCATCAGCATATTTTTAAAGGAATTTTTAACTTGAAGTCAGACTCAGTATTGAAAGATGCTTGGCTTTCAGGTAAACTTGAGGTCAATATCCCTTGAATCATATTTGCCTTCAGCTTCCAACCTGAGTCACATGAACCTCCCAGCTCTGCTCATCCCACATCACCTCCACGGCCCTGGACCCTGGGCCTGAGGTGTAGATAGGCTGAAGCTGGGGTGGACCTGGGCGGACCTTGGGTGGGCCTGGGGTGTAGATAGGCTGGAGCTGGGGTGGACCCGGGTGGACCTTGGGTGGGCCTGGGGTGTAGATAGGCTGAAGCTGGGGTGGACTTGGGTGGACATCGGGTGGACCTCGGGTGGACTCGGGTGGACCCTGGGTGGACTCGGGTGGACTCGAGTGGGCCTGGGGTGGACCCCAGATGGACTCGGGTGAGCCTGGAGTGGACCCCGGGTGGACTCGGGTGGACTCGGGTGGACCTGGGTGGACTCGGGTGGACCTGGGGTGGACCCAGGGTGAACTCAGGTGGGCTTCTGGTGGACCCGGGGTGGACCTGGGGTGGAATCAGGTGGACCCGGGGTGGACCTCGGGTGGGCCTGGGGTGGACTCGGGTGGACAGTGGCCCTTGTTGGTGTTACTCGGGCAGCACCTCAGTAAGGGTCCAGATCTCTGACAGCTGCTGCCCCACCACAGCTCACCCTCCTCGCCGTGGACCCCGAAACTGAGAGGGCCCACGCCGTCTCTGTGTCACGGCTCCACAGCAGAGCCGGGCTGGTGGAGGCTGCGGGGCTGGGAGTGGCTGGGAGGGGAAATGGGACTCGCCCCCCAGGACGGCCTCTGAGCAAACCCACAACAGAGCGAAGACAGCTCAGACCCGTCCCTGTGGCTCACAGCAGCCAAGGCCTCACGTGGGCCTCGACGACTCCAGCTCCAGGGCAGGGGTCCTGGGCGGGGGGCGAGGAAAACACCCACTTAAGGGAAACAGAACCCACTCAGACCTGACCCTTGGGACTAGAACCCCCTCCCCAATGGGGCACAGGCCGCGACTGAGCGGAGGGGAAGCCCGGGCACACCTGGTTCTGGCCCTGGGCCCTCCGCCCCCAGCCTGGCCTCCCGCACAGTGGCCGCTGTCAGCCGCCCAGAGGAAGGGCACCTGTGCTCACCTCGCTTCCGCGCGCCCGTCAGAGGCCTGTGGGGTCTGTGTCGGCGCACCGCCACCTCCGTGCACCCCTTCAAGACCGCAACGGGTAACTCACCTACAGTCACAGAGACAGAGGAGTTAAGCAAATGGAAGGGCAGAGAAACTGCTCTCCATGCGAAGAGCAAGAGAAAACCCTTAGGAAGCAAACAACGAGGCAGAAATAAACAATTACTCGATAAAGAATTTGAGGCAGTGGTACTGAAAATGTTAAGTGAATTCAGGCAAAGAACAGATGTGCACTGCGAACATTTTAACAAGGAACTGGACCACATGAGGAAAAGAGCACATAATCAAAAAGGCAGGATTCAAGAGCACAGCCCCAGGGCTGAGCACCCTGCTCGGGGAGGCGCTCCGGGCGGCGGAGTCACGGGCCCGCTCCTCCAGGCTGCCTGTCGCTGGTGGCACCAGAAAGACGAGCAGAAGTCCTTCTTGGGGACCCAGAAAGCTGAAAAGTGAGGGAAGCTCACAGGGTGTGTGTGATCCCGGCACACTGAAAAGGCACGTTCTTCCTGACGTTTCCTGGGGAGAATTCGCGCTGACCTCGCCGCGGCCCACCTTTCTCTCCCGAGAAGCTGGGCGTCCTGACGCTCTCAGCTTACACCGCCCCAAACGCCAGGCTTCAGGGCCTGTAGCGCGCCCCTCAGCCCCTTTCCTGGTACCTGAGTGAGCCGGATCAGCTTTCAACTCCTGGGATTTCCCTTCAGCTCCCTTTAAAAATAGAAATATCACAGGCCTCACATCGCCCACTTTCCCGTTGTCCTTTTGAGAGGCTTCAACGCCTAGATCTGAGAGTGCGGTTTGGGTGTGAAAGAGTCAGGAGAAACTGACCCCTAGGGTGGGTGGCCTGAGGGCAGAGACAGGGAGCCTGTTTCCCGGGTATAAACGCGCCGCGGAGAGGAGGCTGGAGCCCAGGTTTGTCCCGACCTTCGCCTCTGACCACACGATGGCGGTCACTCTGCCCGCTCCCCTCGAGGCACCAGAGAGCCGCTCGGCGCCCTTGGTTAGCTCGTGATTAGTACCGGAAGCCTGTCACCTCGTGCCCTTTTCTAATCCTTCCAGATACTTTCCCAGCTACTGACCAACCTGGAATGAGAACGAGAGCATTATCCATTGATATCTTGGTCTAGGGTTGCCTCAAGCTTTCTCCACGAATGGGACCGATCAAGTTTCAGATTTGGAACAGTGGGCACCCACCTGGGGAGTGTGATTCAAGGGTGTTAAGACTGTCCCAGTGTCAGGAAGAATCTATCTCCTCTGTTCACCTAGGATCTTTCCCTAGGGGTGCATTTCTTTCCGTTACAGAGGATTTTATTCTCTATCTTGTAATAACCTAGAATGGAAAAGATTCTGAAAAAGGATGTGTGTAACTGAATCACTTAAATCAACTGCACTTCGATTTTTAATGCACATTTAATAAGAAGCCTAGCTCCTTTGCCGGTAGTGGGTAATAGCTTTGTAGGGGTCAGCTGGAAGTTCTCTGGAAGAGAGATCGCCATGCTGGGGGTGGCCCTGTGCGTGGGGGAAACCCTGCCAGGGTCAGGCAGACACACCTGGATGGATGCCAGGAGGAAGAGGGGTTTGACATTGGCAGGGAAAGATCGAGGGCAGAAAGAGAAGAGGGCGACAGAGGATGAGACGGTTGGATGCATCAGTGACTCAATGGACATGAGTCTGGGAGACGGTGATGGACAGGGAGCCTGGCGTGCTATAGTCCACGAGCTCGCAAAGATTTGGACACGACTTAGTGGCTGAACAGTGACAAGTGGCATGAATCAAGGGTCTGTCACCTGAAACGTCACACACTGCAGGTGTGCACACCCAGTATCTGAAGCTTATTGGAAAAGCAAGTTTGTCCTTACCGGAGCTTTCAGCAAGCTGCCTGGTAGGACAAACATGGGCAAGAAGCATCTGGAAGCATCTCAGAGTCATCTCTCCAAGTCCCCTTCATCACAGCTCCCCTGTGATGAGCCCAGCGCTCGAGGAGATGGGAGAGCAGCTGCCTCCTGCTTCCTCATCGTTCCCCACGCCAACTACCATGCTAATCAGCTGACCACCCTCATTAAGCACGCCGTGCACTGGCCCCTATGTCTGATCCAAGGGAAAGAGTCTGTGTCTTCTCCTTCTTTAAATCAACCTGCCTACAAGAGACAAACTTAAATCAGTTCATTTCATTCAGGTTTATCACACTGCATCACAGGAAAACTATGACAAAACATGAAAATAATGGGTCTCTCAGAAAAAGACAAATACCATATGATATTGCTTATCAGTTCAGTTCTGTTCAGTTGCTCAGTCATGTCCGATTCTTTGTGACCCCATGAATTGCAGCACTCCAGGCCTCCCTGTCCATCACCAACTCACAGAGTTCACCCAAACTCATGTCCATTGAGACAGTGATGCCATCCAACCATCTCATCCTCTGTCGTCCCCTTCTCCTCCTGCCCTCAATCTTTCCCAGCATCAGGGTCTTTTCCAATGAGTCAACTCTTCGCATGAGGTGGCCAAAGTATTGGAGTTTCAGCTTTGGCATCAGTCCTTCCAATGAACACCCAGGACTGATCTCCTTTAGGATGAACTGGTTGGATCTCCTTGCAGTCCAAGGGACTTGCAAGAGTCTTCTCCAACACCACAGTTCAAAAGCATCAATTCTTCAGCACTCAGCTTTCTTTATAGTCCAACTCTCACATCCATACATGACCACTGGAAAAACCATAGCCTTGACTAGACGGACCTTTGTTGTCTCTGCTTTTGAATATGCTATGTAGGTTGGTCATAACTTGCCTTTCAATAAGCGTCTTTTAATTTCATGGCTGCAATCACCATCTGCAGTGATTTTGGAGCCCAAAAAAATAAAGTCAGCCCCTATTTCCACTGTTTCCCTATCTATTTGCCATGAAGTGATGGGACCAGATGCCATGATCTTTGTTTTCTGAATGTTGAGCTTTAAGCCAACTTTTTCACTCTCCTCTTTCACTTTCATCAATCTGAGGTTATTGGTATTTCTCCCGGCAATCTTGATTCCAGCTCGTGCTCCTTCAGCCCAGCGTTTCTCATGATGTGCTCTGCATAGAAGTTAAATAAACAGGGTGACAGTATACAGCCCTGACGTGCTCCCTTTCCTATTGGAACTGGTCTGTTGTTCCATGTCCAGTTCCAGCTGTTGCTTCCTGATGCTGCTTATAGGTAGAGCTAAAAATGGTGCGAATGAACCTATTTACAAAACAGAAACAGAGTCACAGCTGCAGAAAAGAAACTTACGGTTACCAGGGGGTAAGAGGGGAAGGGTGCATTAGGAGACTGGGATTGACATATACATGCTGAAAGGGAAAAGTGAAGTACCCCCGTCGTGCCCGACTCTTTGCAACCCCATGAACTGTATACCCTACTAGGCTCCTCCGTCCGTGGAGTTTTCCAGGCAAGAGTGCTGGAGTGGGTTGCCATTTCCTTCTCCACATATGCTTCTATATATAAAATAGATTAATAAGAACCCACTGTTTAGCACAGGAAAGCCGACTCAGTACTCCATAATGGAGTCCAGTGGGAAAGAATCTGCCTTGCAATGCAAGGGACACTGGTTCGATCCCTGATCTGAGGAGATCCCACAGGCCGCAGGGCAGCTGACCCTGTGCGCCACAACTCATGAGCCTGCTCTCTGAGCCCACAGGCCTCAACTACTGAAGCCCGAGCACCCTAGAGGCCGCGCTCTGCACCAAGAGAAGCCACCGAGAGAGTGGAGCCGCGCGAGGCAACAGACCCCGGGCAGCCAAAGATGAGTGTTTTGTAAAGTACTGCACAGTGACCTACATGGGGAAGAATCTAGAAAAGAACACACACATATGTGTCTACGTATAGCTGATTCACTTTGCTGTACAGAAGAAATTAATGCAAGGTTGCAAATCAACTACAGTCCAATAAAAAATTTATGAAAAACGAGTTTGTGATCTTGGTTCTTCCACATGTGATGGGCTTGGATAAAGTAGCTCAGAGTAACTTATGCTTTAAAAGTGGGGTGCTGTGTCTGCCCATTAAATGCACGTTCCTTCCTTTCATAACACGTGAAGCATGAATTATTGCCCTTGAAAGAAAGTAAGTGAGAGATCGTTCTGTTCCTGCTGACTCAGCGCTGCTTTTGGAAAGGAGGTCAGGACAGTAACCTCAGAAAGCGTGGGCTCCTTTGATGCGACTCTGAGGAGGCGGGGGCGTCATCAGTCTACACAGGCAGGACCGCAGCTGCTTCCCATCCCATCGCCTGGGGGCTGGGTCCCCTCCCAGGCAAAGCTTGTGTCCCAGAGGAAGTGTGGCAGGTCTCTTGAGAAGGTTCATGGAGAGAGCTGATTGGTTCAAGAGTTTCGCCTAACTGGCGTCCGCTGGGAGCATCTTTCTCAACCCTCCGGTCTCCGCCTCTGTAAACTAGGCATCTTCGAGCGCATAGCACAGCCTCTCAGCATCTCGGTCCAGGGCTCATGCAGAGAACTTTTCTCTCCTTGGCACTGACAGCTAGGGCAACAACAGAGCCAGGCCACGTACAACTGCCCGCCGCGTGTCACGGTCCTTCCATGGGAGGCACTGAACGCGTTGACAAATAACTTCTTGCACAATTGACTTATATTCTAAGCACAGGTGAAGAGCTCACATTTTAAAGGAGAATCGTGGGGAGCCCTTAGATTTCATATTTGCTTTTCTCTGGTTTTACGTGGTTTGTGGTAAGAAGTTTAATATGCTTAATTTGTTTTTTTCTTTTTTGCCCCAGCGTTCATGTACAGATGTGAGAGTTGGACCCTAAAGAAGTCTGAGCGCTGAAGAATTGATGCTTTTGAACTGTGGTGTTGGAGAAGACTCTTGAGAGTCCCTTGGACTGCAAGGAGATCCAGCCAGTCCATCCTAAAGGAAATCAACTCTGAATATTCATTGGAAGGACTGATGCTGAAGCTGAAGCTCCAATTTTGGCCACCTGATATGAGGAGCCAACTCATTAGAAAAGACCCTAATGCTGGGGAAGATTGAAGGCGGGAGGAGATGAGGACAACAGAGGATGAGAGGGTTGGATGGCATCACCGACTCGATGGACATGAGTTTGAGCAGACTCCGGGAGACAGTGAAGGACAGGGAAGCCTGGTGGGCTGCAGTCCATGAGGTCACAAAGAGTCGGACACCCCTGAGTGAGTAACCAACAGCTTCTCAGGTGGCGCTAGTGGTAAAGGACCCGCCTGCCAATGCAGAAGATGCAGCAGATGCAGGTTAGATCCCTAGGCTGGGAAGATCCTCTGGAGGAGGGCGTGGCAACCCACGCCAGTATTCTTGTTTGGAGAATCCCATGGACAGAGGAGTCTGGCAGGCTGCAGTCCATGCGGTCACAAAGAGTCAGATGCAACTGAGCAACTCAGCACACACATGTATTTAATTCAGTGACTTTGGGGTAAACACGTAGCTCTTTCCTCTTACATATTATTCAAATATATTATTAACGACAAGACCAAGCTTGGGGTGTTTGCGAGAACAAGACAGGAAAAGAATTAACATCACTCCCAAATTTGGCCCTGGAGCCTGGCCAGGAACATGACCAGAACCCTAGCTTGGTGATTCCCCAGTTCCCTAACACAGCGATACAAATACTGCCCGAGTGAGGTCCAGTTTTTTCATGAATTAAATGATCAATTTCGAGGGCATCTCGAGGGGTAGAGGAGCTCATGATTAGCTTCCTTGGAGCGACCTGCACGCACGTGGGCAGCAGAGTCGGTGGGGACCACATCTGGTTTGTGACGGAGGCGCTGGTGGACTGGTCCCGAGAAGGTGGACGTGACCGCGTTGATATTCCCAAGCTGTAGCAGGAATGCAAATCCTATTCCTTCTGGCGTGTTTAAAGATCACACTTCTAAATCATAGGGCCATCTGCCCCAGTGCCTGTGGAATAATTGGGCTGGTTTAGAATCCGTTTACGAGCGGCTGAGGCCACGACGCGGCCATCACGGCCAATGTTATGATATGATATTCACGGAGAGTCGCCCCTAGCCTGGGACTCAGCCCAGCTTCCCGGGCGTCACCGGCTCTAAGATCCATGGAGATGTGGGCTTCTGATTGCTTCAGCTCATAAATATGCTAATCATGAACATCAAGTGACCACAGAACACGGATCTAAAAGAGATTTATGGGCGTATAAAAATAAAATGGATGGCACCCTCTACACCAGCAGAACGTGTTAAAATTGAGGTTAGCGTTAGGTGTCCGAGGTGGCAGAGGAGGCAGGGAGCTTGAGGCGCCTGACTCGTGGTTCTGAGCCTGAGTGGCAAGGGTGCACTTTGGGGAAATGCAGACTCAGACGTTGGCACCGCCGGCAGGGGTCCCTGCCAGCTGTGGTGCCAGGTCAGCTGCTGGGTGGTGAAAGCGCGGATTTGGGGATGCTGTGTGGGGTAACTCCTGGGGGAAAGGAGGTTAACTTGGCTCCTCAGGGCTGAGGCTGAGGATGTCTTCTTGGCAGGCAGAGCCGAGGCTGGACCGTGGGTGTCCCAGCAGGCACAGCTGGCCCTGAAGGGACCCAGCCCTCAGAGGAGGCAGTGCCTGGGTGTCGGCTATGCCCCACTTCTGCTCTGCACGCACTGCTTTTTGGAGATGCGTCTTCCTTGTGGCCTCTTCCATTACAAAATAAAATATCTTGTAAAGAAGGGCCTCCAAACAGAGGAATTCCCACTGAACAGAGATGCTGAAAACTCCGTGCCTGCCTGCCAAGTCGCTCAGTCGTGTCCGACTCTGCGACCCTGTGGACTGTAGACACCAGGCTCCTCTGTCCATGGGATTCTCCAGCAAGAACAGTGGAGTGGGTTGCCGTTTCCTCCTCCAGGGGATCTTTCCAACCCAGAGATCAGACCTGTGTCTCTGATATCTCCGGCGTCGGCAGGCAGGCTCTTGACTGCTAGCGCCAGCTGGGAAGCCAAAACCTGTAAATCTTCTAATTGTTATCAGCAGACAAAACCCGGCTTAGGAAATAGATGTGCATGGTGACAGGCATTTATTCGTGTGTTGTTTTTACATAGAACGACTTCCCTGAAATTTGGTCTAGGAAATAGAAACCAGAGAAACTAAGCCCCAGAGATCAAAAGCCCTTAAGAGGAAATCGAGTATCACGAAAACTGGCCCAGCTGCGTTCGCAAGGCCCCCGTGGAGCCGGGGACCCTCCAGCTACGTTCACAAGGCCCCGGAGTAGCTGGGGACCCTCCAGCTGCGTTCGCAAGGCCCCGGAGTAGCCGGGGACCCTCCAGCTGTGTTCACAAGGCCCTGGAGTAGCCGGGGACCCTCCAGCTGCGTTCACAAGGCCCCCGAGTAGCCGGGGACCCTCCAGCTGTGTTCGCCAGGCCCCTGTGGAGCCAGGGACCCTCCAGCTGCGTTCACAAGGCCCCGTTGCCAGCAGCAGGTTGGTCATGTGTGACACAGGGAGGGGCATCTCTGAGCCTCCTGGGGGCGGGGGATGTGGGATGCTCATGGAGCTGGCTGGAGACAGTGCTTTCCAGGTCACGTTATTGCACGGGTCCTGGCAGAACGCAGGCCTCAAGGCCATCAGGAACGCTGCATTGCTAGCAAGGTGCCCCCGCATCCCCCCTCCTCGGGTACCACCTGGTTCCCGGGCTTCTGCCTTGCTTCTCAGCCTTTCTGAGTCTGCCACACCTGCTCCTCCCTCTGGTCCCTCCGCGCAAGCTTTCTCAGCCTCCCCTCTGCCTGCCGCCCGTGGCTGCCTCTCCATCTCGCTCTTTGGTCCCGCTCCTAACCCTCTGTGACGTAATGTGGTTTCAGATCCTGCCACTGGCAGCTTTATTCTCGTCCAAACTCTCAAGACAGGGATTGTGACCAGCCCAGCCCGTCTTTGCAGGCCAGTCGCCTTCATGGTGGCTGACCAACCATGGTCAGCCATGGCCTCTTTCCTTGGTCCCACGGGGGTGATGGCCACAGTGGTACCCACACAGCGGGCAGGCACACTGGCCAGTGGGTCCAGCATGACAGGGCCGCAGGGAGGGTTCTGTGAGCGGGGCGGACGGGGGAAGGCTGCGGTGTCTACTGGAGGCTGCCCCAAGGAGGCAAGCTTTGAAGACAGGCGAGATCAAGAATCTATACCAACCAATCGGATATTTTAATAGTGCCTGTGTTTGCTGAAATATTGAGCTCCTCTCCTTCCGCCGTTCACAGAATGTTTTAGAATGACCTCAGGTTTCCCAGAAGGGAAGCCTCATAGATTTCTCATGAGGGTGTGAGTGCTTTAAGGGTAGTTGCTATGTCTTACTTCCTCTGAGATCCCCAGAAGAACTTATTCTAAGTTCTTCCCGGCACATGGGAATTACTTAAAAACAACAACAACAACAACAAGTAGACGAGAAAACAAAACGTAACAAGAGAAAGATCAAGAGTTCACAGAAAGCATTCCTAAGTCAGATGAAAAGGGACGGCTTACCTAAAAGCAGTCTGAGATCAGTCTGACCAGAAAACATGGGCCTTTAGAGAGCCTGCCTCCCCTGGTCAAGTTCAAGGTTTCACTGCTTGAGCTCAGTTTCAAACACGACACATCCAGGCCCAGTTTGTGGGCTGTGTCTGAACCAGACTGCCAGGCTGAGGGGCAGGGGGCCCAGGGCTGTGGACCCTGAGGAGGGTCTCCTAGCTTCCCACAGCTCCATAAACAAAATGGACGGCGTCCAATGGCACCATCCTCTCAAGGAAACCAACCTTCTCGTGGGATTCCTGAATTCTTCAGAATTTCTCCCTACCCCCGACACGTCAAGCAACGAAAATCCACTTGAATGTAAGCTCGGCTCCATGTTTGTTTATCCCTTCTGAACAAGGAACCAAAAACCACAAGTTGACAAAAGCACGGAGAAATCAAATATTTTAATAGTGTCCATGTTTGTTGAAGCACTGAGCTCCTCTTCTCCCACCGTCCACAAGATGGTTTAGAATGAACTCCAGTTTCACAGAAGGAGAGCCCTTATGGACTTCCCATGAGGGTGTGAGTGCTTTAAGGGCGGTTGCTCTGTCCTACTGCCTCTGAGATCCCCAGAACTTACTCTAAGTTCTTCCTGGCACTCAAGAGAAACGTGATGGATGCCGAAGGGTTCGTCTAGTCCGGTTTCTTGGTGTATACTGCGAGCAAAGGCCAGAGGCTGGGCTCTGAATGCTGTGTCTTTGGCACGGCAGCTGGAACCTCTAAAGCACTCAGAAAACATGTTTAAATGAAAGAATCAATAAAAAGTAGGCTCTTGATGGTGGCTATTGTCTAATGAATGAGCTGTTCGTAAGTTTATACTAAAGTGCAAATGACTGATATGACACGCTTTCTGAAAGTAGGTATTTGCTTGGGTGAGGAGCTGATGTTCAGGGGAGAGCAAGGCCTGTGGTCTTGACAAATTGGGAAGGGAAGCAATGGTTAGCAGCAAAGACTGGGATAGAAAGGGGATCCCAGACAAGAAATAACTGATTTTCGATTTTTTTCCTGGAGTCAGTCCTACATAGTTTCAGAAATTTAATATCTTATTAAAAAAAATAAAATAAATAAAATAGAATCTAACCTTGTATTGTGGGTAGAAAATGATTTGCTAACCAGTTAGACATTCTTCGTCAAGGCAAGATTAGAAGATCCACTTCCTTCCGCCTGATTCATTCATTCATATTCTCTAAACCCTAGGCTATTAATGGCCCAGCAAAATTTTTGAGCAATACCCACTGTCCCTATGACTTTTTCAGCTGGCTATCATAATTTCATCTTTTTTTTGCTATATCATAGTCATACAGGCCTGTTACATCTGTGAATGGATGAGGCTGCATAGAAAAAAGGAGGACTTCTTAAGGGAGATTTTTCTACATGAAAGTTAAAAGACTTCAGAGCAAGCACACATATGCTAATGACATACAAATGACATACAAATCATATGCAAATCTATCTCTCATCTCCCCACCCCTCCTCTGCTTTGATGTGGCCCATGGGAAGCATTCTCCTGGAGATCATTAATCCAAAGAGTTGATTTAACAGCTTTCCCATTCTTTAACCTTTTGTTATCTAATTGCCTTCATTAGCTTGGAAAGTGCATTCTCTCATCTCCCCACCCCTCCTCTGCTTTGATGTGGCCCATGGGAAGCATTCTCCTGGAGATCATTAATCCAAAGAGTTGATTTAACAGCTTTCCCATTCTTTAACCTTTTGTTATCTAATTGCCTTCATTAGCTTGGATAGTGCATAAACGCATCCTAGAATTTCATAAATAAGAGCCCATAATTTCCACAAAAGGATTTTTATTTGGTGAGTACTCATATATATGTGTGTGTGTGTGTCTATGCACACACACGCACACACACATACACACACAGAAGCTCTATCTTGAAAGATGTTATAGAAATTAGAAGGCAAATAGAAGAGGTGTTCATAACAGTTACCACTTTCAAATTAAGTGCATGGACAGAAATGCCAGCTTTATGCCTCCCTTAACAGTTGTCCTTTGAAATTTATTGTTGTTCAGTCACTGTCCCATCTGATTTTTTGGGCCCATAGACTGAAACATGCCAGTCTTAGCTGTCTTTCACTGCCTCCCGGAGCTTACTCAAACTCATGTCCATGGAGTAGGTGATGCCGTCCAACCATCTCATCCTCTGTCGTCCCCTTCTCCTTTTGCCTTCAATCTTTCCCAGCATCAGGGTCTTTTCCAATGAGTCAGTTCTTTGCATCAGGTGGCCAAAGTATTGGAGCTTCAGCGTCAGTCCTTCCAATGAATATTGAAGGCTGATTCCCTTTAGGATTGACCGGCTTGATTGCTAACTCTCTTATGTGAGCTGTTGGATGTCAGGCAAGTTGTTCATAAGTTTCCCTTAAGTATCTCTCTTTCTCGGTGGTGTTGCCCTCGGGGGTCTTGTTAGCATTAAACTACATTTAAAGGAGATGAAGGAGGAAGCTTTATGAAGAATCAGCACTCGCATTTGTCTGCATATCTGCAAGTACTGTCCTTTCCTCTGCACATTATTTATCAACGTATTTTCTCACTCCCAGATTTACCTAAGAACTCAACATCTTATCTCATGAAAATGTAAGAGAATAGCCTCAAACCATCATGCCTCTGTTGGTGGGAATGTAAAGTGATATAGCCACTTACTATGGAAGACAGAGGAGAAGGCGATGGCACCCCACTCCAGTACTCTTGCCTGGAAAATCCCATGGACGGAGGAGCCTGGTAGGCTACAGTCCATGGGGTTGCGAAGAGTCGGACACAACTGAGCGACTTCACTTTCACTTTTCACTTTCATGCATTGGAGAAGGAAATGGCAACCCTCTCCAGTGTTCTTGCCTGGAGAATCCCAGGGACAGGGGAGCCTGGTGGGCTGCCATCTGTGGGGTTGCACAGAGTTGGACACGACTGAAGTGACTCAGCAGCATGGAACACAGAATGGAGATTCCTCAAAAAACGGAGTAGAATTACCACATGAACCAAAATTGAAGAAGGTCACATGTGCCTCAGTGTCCCTTGCAACACTATTTTCAGAAGCTGGGACACAGAAATAACCGAGATGTCCGTCATCAGGTGAATGGATAAAGAAACCATGATACCTATACAGGGCGGAATGTTGCTCAGCCACAGAAAGGAGCATAGTTGAGTCACTTCCAATGAGGCGGGTGAGCCAGGAGCCTGTTGTACAGAGTGAAGTGGGTCAGAAAGAGAAAAACAAATGTCATATATTAACGCATATATGTGGAATCTAGAAAGATGGTACTGATGAACCTGTTTCCAGGACAATCGTGGGGACACAGACATAGAGAACAAGCTTATGGACACGGGCAGGGTGGGAGGAGGAAGACGAGGCGGCACAAACGGAGAGAGTAACATGGGAGCGTGCACACTGCCGCATGTGACGTAGGCACCCCGAGGGCGTTTGCTCTGTGACTCGGGGGACTCAAACCGCGGCTCTGTAGCAACCTGAGGGGTGGCGCGGGGAGGGAGGCGGGCGGGAAGTTAAGGAGGGAGGGGACCGTGTATTCCTACGGCTGATCTGTGGATGTGTGGCAGGGGCCGACACAATATTGTGAAAAAAATTTCCTTCAGTTAAAAAATAAATGTTTGGAAAAATGAAAGAGTTGTGACATTTCAAAGAGGAGCTGCCATCCCAGGCGTGACTCTGATCCGTAGCGGACAGATCGGGCTTAAAGAAACAAATAAACAGCCCTGAGATGATGTCTCTTGCTTAGGTTCATACAACGCAGATTCAAACCCAAGACAGTTTAGCTTCAGAGTCTACAGCTGTAATCACTGGGTTAGGCTGCCTTGTTTCTCAGTAGCTTCACATGATCCCCTAAAAACTTCTCGTTGTGCTAGTCAAACGCAAGAGTGGGTGCAAGGATTAGGTACTGGAGGCGGTCCAAGAAAAATCAGTTACCTTCCGAACTGGGCAGGAAACATACATCCAGAAGTACATCAAGAAACAGAAGGGCATTTGTGCTGATAATCTTGGTGCAGGAAGTGATGGGCCAACCTGGTTATCATCTGAGCTCCAGGGGGCGGCCAGGCCCTGCGCTGCCTGAGATATGAGTCTGCATTGCAGATGAAGGGCAAGCCAATTATTCCCAGGGATCAGACCGAAGACTTCAGCTGAAGCCAGAAGAGAAAATGCCTCAGGTTTTGAAAACTGTAGCCAGCGAAGGAGATAAGGTGGAAGCCAGCCAGACAAAAATCACAAAGACCCATGGCTGGCTCCCACGGGGCAGCCTGTGATCCGCGATGCTGCAGAAAGCATGGGATCCAGAAGGGGAACGAGACAGTTGTCAGCGGGCGTGTCCGCAGTAAGTTTTCAAAGCAGGTACGTGTTCCTCCTTGGAGAAGAGAGTTTGGGGCCATCGCGAAAACCCTTCTTGTCTAGCCCACCGTGGTTACCGGCAGTACCCCAGGAGGGCAGGCAGTGGGGATGGGGCTCCATCCAAGTCAGAGGGAAGGTTGGAAGCACCTTCTCCAGCCTGCCTTTCTCTTTCTCCTCTTGAGTAAGTGTTAGTCACTCAGTCGTGTCTGACTCTTTGCAACCCCAGGGACTGTAGCCCGCCAGGCTCCTCTGTCCCTGGGCTCCTCCAGGCAAGAACACTGGAGTGGGTTGCCATGCCATTCTCCAGGGGATCTTCCCGACCCAGGGATGGAACCCGGGTCTCCTGCTTTGCAGGGGGACTCTTTGCCATCTGAGCCACCAGGGAAGCAACTAACTACATTGGTCATCACGAAATAAGGTCACATTCTGAGGTCCTGGGGCTTAGGATGTCAGTAGATGAATTACGAGGGCACACAGTTCAACCCATAGCGAAACTTGGTGGCCTGAGGTTTGCCTGCGCTCACACGTTGTGTGGGTCTGGGGGTCACACAGAGCTCGGCGGGAATGGCTTGTCCCTGCTCCGGGACATCTGGGGCCTCACGTGGGAAGCCTCATGGTGAACCCTGGCTGGAAGCCGCCGAGAGGCTTGATGGCTCACACGTCTGGTGCCTGGGCTGCGAGGCCTCCCAGATGAGGACTGCTGAGCTGAGCGCACCCCGAGGTCTCTCGTGTGGTAGGGCTTCCTTTCCACGTGGCCACCTCTGGGTCGTCGGCCTCCACCTGCCAGCTCCAGGCTCCCCAGGCCGAGGGCTCCAGTGGGTGAGGCAGAAGGCGTGCCGCTTTTCACGGTCCCCGCTGGAGTCACAGGGCATTTCCCCTCCTCCACACCCCTCAGGCGAAAGCTGATGGAAACTCCCAGATTCAGGGGAAGAGGAATTCAGTTAAAGGTGGTGATGGGAGCACGGTAGCATCACATTGTGGAAAGACACACCCAGCAGGAGGTGTTGAGGGGACATTTGGGGAAATTGAAACCAGCCCTGAGAATTGCCCTCCACACAGAGATGGGGCTGGTGGGTCGTGAGGTCTTACAGGGCCTGCCTTTGGGGATTTCTTTCTATCTGCCATCTATCTTTCCTTTCTCCTTCCCTTCTTTTCTTCTTTTTTTATTTTTGTTAAACAACTCCTTTTGTGTACTTTCTCTTCTTTCTTGATTCGATTTTTCCATAGGAAAAAAAATTCTATTTGAGAATTCCTCTATGACATACGGCAGTACTAATTCACAGCTTCGTCCTAGAGAACCCAGGATAAATCATGTCGGACCCTGGTGAGACGTGTAAAACCGTACGAGAGCGCCACAGCAAAGGGAAAGGCCCGCAGCACGGCACAGGTCAGAGTTTACGCTCGGAACGAGCCACTGGCCGCTGCAAGTAGCTTTCTGTTTCAAAGAAGATCACAGAAATCCTCATGGAAAAATCAGGATGGAGTGTTTCCATCTCACGGAGAGAAGATACAGGGTATGCTACCCGTCAGGAGAGAAACTGCAGGCAAGCCTTCTCTGTCTTGAGATGGGGGCTAGCGTTCACCAACAATAATTCAAATTCTTCCAAACCTCAGAAAGCCCTGTCTCACCTGCACCGTCCTGACACCCCAGGGGTTTCCAGGAACGACTGGCATCCTCAGTGAAGCCGGGCTACGGGTTTCCCCGGCTGCAGACTTGCATCCTCTGAGTCCTGCTCTCAGCTTGCACAGGTTGAGGGTCGCGATTCCCATTCTCTGCCGATTGTCCGTGGTAGCGGCTAGGAGCTGGCTTCCAGGACCGCTGGCCCTCTGGTCACTTGGGAACGCCCTCTTCCCCACACGCCGGATGCTGAGTCGGCCGACAGGAGCGCAGTGCAGAACGGTTTCCTTCTGTGTTCTGGAGGGAGCCTCAAGCCTGCGCCACGGTCCTGACTTCTTTCTTACAGCATCAGTCCCCACTGCGAGGGGAAGCACACTGAAACCGCCCTCCCTGGCCGGGCAGCATAGTGACCATTTGCATGCGTTGTTTTATGACAGGAGGTCCTGGTGAGGGACGGAACTAATGATCCACCAGCAACCGGAAGAGTTCAGGAAAGGTCAAAAGGGGGCACAGCACGTCCGACCACCTCCCAGAATCCTTCTCTCTGGCGTCCATCCCGGCTGGACAAGGCATTTACCACCAGGAAGGACGGAGGCAGAGGGACTGGCTGAAGACACCTTGGAAACTAATCCCATCACCGTAAACCTGAGCCCGGGAGCCACGCGGCAGAGCAGTCCTCCTGGGTTCCCTTGCCCTCCTGCTCTCCACCCGGGCGCTCTTTCTTAGTAGAATCTCTTGCTTTGTCCCCACATGCGTCTCCTCAGACAATTCATTTCCGAGTGTTAGACAAGAGCCCAATTTCAGGTCTTGGAAGGGGTCCCCCTTCCTGCAACACCACTGTTTACTCTTCCCCATGCCAAATCACTTGCCCTGTTGCACTTTTTGGATTATTTTAATTTTCAAAATTTTCTCATCCACACTGCCTTTGTTGCAAGTCTTGTGGACTTTCCCTTTGGCTTCTTGGAGACCTCTGTGGCACCCCAATAAGGTCATTAAACAATCTAGAAAGCATTGTTCTGGGTGTTCAGTTCGTTTTCAGAGGTCTTTCCTGAGCCTGACAGGTTAGGCGGTGACCTCGCATCCCTCACCTGCTGGGTCATCCCACACTTTCTGTGTGTGTGCGTGTGTGTGTGCACTCAGCCTGAAGACTGTTCAGTCACACCCAACACTGGCCAAACAGCTGGTGGACCGAGTGCCAGCACCCAGCACCCCGATGCCCCATGGACTGAGAGATGCCGTTTTACTAAAATGATGGGAGTTGGTGGAGGCAGCCTGGAGCTCTCTGTTGAGGTCGGCCGAGCTTCCACGTGGCATGGTCTGCAGGGAGCGTCTACTTAGCCCCACAGGTGGTCCTTGGACACTCTGAGCCGGCCGGGTGCACGTGAGTCTCCCCAGGCTTGGCCACCATGCCTCTCTCCATCCTCCAGGAATACCATCTCATCGGAACTGTGCGGTCCAGACTCCCCCATGCTCCTGACCGCCATGTTCCGTCACTGTTCTTATTTTTATGTGGACACGCCGAGCGTATGAACAATGGTGATGGTGGGGGGTGTTCTTTTGGCATCAAGGGAGCTGTCCGGGACAGCCAGCTGCAAAACAGCCCCCATTTATAGCAGAGGCCTCGCTGCCAAGTGTCCTGGTCCCTGAGAGGGAGTTGGGAGGGGAGGGGGAGAAACATCTCCTTGTGGCTGTCTGTCTGGCAGTCTGCTGTTCGGGGCAGGAAAGAGAACATGTGTAAGGAGCTCATTTGTGTGTCTCACATTAGCGCCCTGTGGACGAACTTTCCTTCCTAAAATGTGTATAGTTAAGTGTGGTCACGCTTTGCTGTCTTTTGCTTTGACCTGGGGGGGCTGTTTCAGAGGTTACTGGCTGGAATTCATGCTTGATAACAGCATCCTAGCAGGCTTTCTGGCAATCTCATTTCTCTGTCATAAAGGAGTTTCATTAGCTATACATGTAAACATTATTGGGTGTCAAACAGTTCTCAACCAGCTTTAATTCCATTGAACGGTGGACTCATCAGGGAATTGGTAACTTGCGGTTGGTTCTCAATTATGTGGGCGGACTGGCTGAAGTTAAGGAAGAAGGAAGAGAGGAGGGAATAGGGGGAGAGACGAGGGGAGGGGGAGGGGAGGAGGGAGCCAGAGAGGAAGGTCTGAGCTCCTAAATCCAAAATCTGCCAGGTAATGAGAAACATGCGTGAGATGGATGTCTCATTTACGGACTACCTGCAGATCAGGAAGCAAACGTCCTAATCAAAATGCAGCCTTCAGATAAGTCAAGGGCATGGTGCTTCCTGGGCATATATGCTGATATTTCATGGTCAAGAGCCACAGCCAGAATACAAATTCTATCTGGACACTTTTGTTGATATTTTTGTTATAAATTTAGAAGCACAGAACATACTAGGCTTTTTATAAACGTCACAGCTTATTAAGTCACTGGAAAGCTGGCAAAAATCCACAGCTTTTCCGTATCTCAGTAATAATTCCCAGGCTGTTCTTCTGTGTATTCCCTTCTCCTGCCAAATGCCCCCACCAAACAATTCATTTATTTCACATTAACTTCAGCCGTGCTCCGAGTTACTTCATCCATAGCCTTAAAGGAATGCAGTTAACCCTGCCAAGTATTTCTGCAAGTTTCTGCTTTACTTATAGTTTATCTCCTGCTTTCCATAGCCTTCGATTCCAGACATTAACTGGCACAAGTCAGGATCTATTGGAACCTTCACCTACTTACTGCTAATAGATGTTCCCTGAATAGTGTCTCTTTGGGGAGGCGTCCTGATCATGCGGAATTTTCCTCCGATAGGCCACTGAGGAGTCTTCCTGACATTGAAATTTATTTGTCATTTTCCCTTCTGGAAGATTGCTCCCCGGGGTGAATCGTGCCTTTGTACCAATGAATCAACCAGTCTGGATCATCCGTCCATGTGACTCAGTTACATCTGATTTTTATGAGACTGGCTCAGTTTTGTCACATGCCTGCCATGCCCTCAGATTGCCATCAACATGGAGAATTGCTAGAGATGATGTCTTGGTAGGAAATCCTGTGACTTTTCTCCAGGAACTCATGGAAAATCACAATATCTTCTGCCTGCCTAAAAAAATAATAATAATTACCTTTAAACTTACAATGTATAAATTTTTGTCGGAAATTCTACTCGCAGAGGAATGTGAGCTGATAGCTTTTTATGTCAACCTGAGGATCTCTGAGTGAGTCATGGCCCCAAGGGGGTTCGGGAGACTCAGGTCTAAATATCACCCTAATTAACATTGTTAGACAAAGATTAATTTGTTTGCTGTGGATTCACAGGGCACCTGAAACATGATTGCTCTTTATGAAGCAAAAGAAAACTACATTCCACTACACCATGTAGGTGAAATGTTAATTCTGGAGTTTATAAGACCCGATGAAGCTTAAACAAGCTAATAATATTTCACCAAAGAGAAGCTAATACCAGGTTGATGAATAAGGCCAATAGGAAAGCATTTTCACTTCTGCATGATACACTCTTGTCCCTTGTACTATAAATAGGAAAGTTGGGGACAGTCACTCACACTGCTGCCGGCTGGAATTGTTTACCATCTGAGGTCACTAAAGCTTATTCTGGATCACAGGTTAATGACCCAACTTTTTTTTTCTAGAAGGAATGAGCTGTGGGTGAGTGTGTGTGTTAACTATGTCAGCAGCTAATTCGGTTCCTCTGTTCACTAGGTCTGGGTCTATTTTGAGCAAATGATATCAATAAAGCTGATAGAAGGGCCACATGGAGTCATCTCCCGTGACGCCTGCACGTGAGCGGCCACTTGGGGTTTTCTATACCAAGCAGAGATTTTGTCTTTGGTAATGAGAGAGGCATAAAGACAAAAAGCAAGAGAAAGAAACCCGAATACTAGGCCCAATAACCTAGAAAGAGGCAAGTGAAAGTGAAAGTGAAGTCGTTCAGTCGTGTCCGACTCTTTGGGACCTGTGGACTGTAGCCCACCAAGCTCCTCCATCCATGGGATTCTCCAGGCAAGAATACTGGAGTGGGCTGCCATTTCCTTCTCCAGGGGATCTTCCCTACCCACGGATCGAGCCCAGGTCTCCCACATTGCAGGCAGATGCTTTAACCTCTGCACTGCCAGGGAAGCCCTTAGAAAGAGGCAAAGGAAGGCTTCTTCTTGTTCAGTTACTAAGTTGTGTCCTACTCTTTGTGACCCCCTGGACTGTAGCACGCCAGGCTTCTCTGTTCTTCACATCTCCCAGAATATGCTCAAACTCATGTCCACCAAGTCAGCCAATGAACCATCTCATCCTGTGTCTCCCCCTTCTCCTCCTGCCCTCAATTTTTCCCAGCATCAGGGTCTTTTCCAATAAGTCGCTTTTTCCCATCAAGTGGCCAATGTATTGGAGCTTCAGCAGGAAGGGTGGTGAGAGAAAAGCCACAGGGAAGTATAAATACAGAGAAATCAGGTAATATCATGGAAGGCCACAAAATGTAAGTCAGTTCAGTTCAGTCACTCAGTTGTGTCTGACTCTTTGTGACCCCATGGACTGCAGCACGCCAGGCCTCCCTATCCATCACCAACTCTCAGAGCTNGAAAAGCCACAGGGAAGTATAAATACAGAGAAATCAGGTAATATCATGGAAGGCCACAAAATGTAAGTCAGTTCAGTTCAGTCACTCAGTTGTGTCTGACTCTTTGTGACCCCATGGACTGCAGCACGCCAGGCCTCCCTATCCATCACCAACTCTCAGAGCTTGCTCAAACTCATGTCCATTGAGTCCATGATGCCATTCAACCGTCTCATCCTCTGTCGTCCCCTTCTCCTGCCTTCAATCTTCCCCAGCATCACGGTCTTTTCCAGTGAGTCGGCTCTTCACATCAGGTGGTCAAAGTATTGGAGCTTCAACTTTAACATCAGCCCTTCTAATAAATATTCAAGATTGATTTCCTTTAGGATTAATTGGTTTAATCTCCTTGCAGTCCAAGGGACTCTCAAGAGTCTTCTCCAACACCACAGTTTAAAAGCAAAAAGCATTAGTTCTTCAGCACTCAGCTTTCTTTATAGTCCAACTCTCACACCAATACGTGACTACTGGAAAAACCATAGCTTTGGCTAGATGGACCTTTGTTGGCAAAGTAATATCTTTGCTTTTTAATATGTTGTCTAGGTTGGTCATAGCTTTTCTTCCAAGGAGCAAACATCTTTTAATGTCATGGCTGCAGTGATCATCTGCAGTGATTTTGGAGCCCAGAAAAATAAAGTCTGTCATTGTTTCCACTGTTTCCCCATCTATTTGCCATGAAGTGATGGGACAAGATGTCATGATCTTAGTTTTCTGAATGTTGGGTTTTAGGCCAACTTTTTCACTCTTCTCTTTCACTTTCATTAAGAGGCTCTTTGGTTCTTCTTCACCTTCTGCCATAAGGGTGGTGTCATCTGCATATCTGGGGTTATTGATATTTCTCCCGGCAAATCTGGATTCCAGCTTGTGCTTCATCCAGCCCAGAGTTTCTCATGATGTACTCTGCATACAAGTTAAATAAGCAGGGTGACAATATACAGCCTTGAAGTACTCCTTTTCCTATTTGGAAACAGTCTGTTGTTTCATGTCCAGTTCTGTTGCTTCCTGACCTGCATATAGGTTTCTCAAGAGGCAGGTCAGGTGGTCTGGTATTCCCATCTCTTTCAAAATTTTCCACAGTATCTTGTGATCCACACAGTCAAAGGCTTTGGCATAGTCAAGAAAGCAGAAATAGATGTTTTTCTTGAACTCTCTTGCTTTTTCAATGATCCAACAGATGTTGGCAATTTGATCTCTGGTTCCTCTGCCTTTTCTAAATCCATCTTGAACATCTGGAAGCTCATAGTTCACGTATTGCTGAAGCCTGCCTTGGAGAATTTTGAGCATTACTTTGCTAGCGTGTGAGGTGAGTGCAATTGTGCAGTAGTTTGGGCATTCTTTAACATTGGATTTCTTTGGGATTGGAATGAAATCTGACCTTTTCCAGTCCTGTGGCTACTGCTGAGTTTTCCAAATTTGCTGGCATATTGAGTGCAGCACTTTCACAGCATCATCTTTTAGGGTTTGAAGGTCAGAAAACATAAGTCAGCTAATTTAATTTAATTTTATGTTCTATTCAAGCCCAACAATGGATAGTCCCTCTGCTTGGAGTCAGAAGAATGTGACAAAGGAGAATTGTCAATGCTGGGATTCCCCGATTAGCCCTCTCCCATTCTTATGAATTATTCAGGAACAAGAAAATGTTGAGGATGGTGTAATGGCTGGTGATGTGGCTTCCTTGTAAATTTCCCTTCTTTGCAAAGTATTTGCAAGGCATACTGTAGTTCCTTAGATGGGGGAATCTCTTGAAATCGGGGCCACCTTGAAACTGAGGTCCACCTTGAACATTAACTTGATGTTCTGAAGTCTCATAAGCTTTACTGGCATTATTTCACTGCCTAAACTTTCTAGCAACAGACAAACCCCCTTATTTTTCCTGTGAAAAGTGCTCCTCCTCGAGAAAAGCACCTGGTCCAGTTTCACTGGAGAGTCCCTTCCAGACTCCAAGGATAGCGTCAGTGCTGTTTAAACCATCACAGAGCTTTAGAAAGGCTTCTTTTTCATAAGTCAACAAAACTAGAGTATCAAAATGTGATGAAAATACTTCCTGGTACACACACACACACACACACACAAACACAGCCCAAACTCAGACTAATCTAAGAAAGCTCATTTATGTGGATACATTAAAACTCTTACTTAAAACAACAGCAAGTAGAATTAAGGAGCACCAAACATCTGATTCTCCATGAACAAGTATGATAAGCCAGGGATACAAAGAAAGTTTCCAATGAAAATATATGTAATATGTACGTGTGGAGGGGATAAAGCAGAGTTTATTAACAGGGGAACACTCTCCAAGGCTTTAGCATTCAATTACTTGGCAAAGACCTTGGAGATTGAAGTAATGTTACAAGTTTAACTCTTGAAATCTTTCTTTTCAGTATGTTTTTGTATGCTAAATTAAAAAAAAACATTCACAAAAAGTAGTTTCTATCCATTCATTTTGTATGAATGTATAATACCAAGTTTCCACCTCAATATTCAGATGAGAAACACAATTAAAAGTAGCAGGAGATTGCAGAGACATCTTTCACAAGAAGATGTGCAGATGAGCAGACACATAAGATGCTCAACCCTGCTAGTCCCCAGGGAAATGCAAATTAAAGCCATCACGAGACGCCAACGCACAAACACTCACATGCAGCAGAATGTCTGAGGTCCTCGTTTCCTCGCCTCTCCATAAAATCTATTCCCCGCTTTCCCCAAATAACCAGCAACCTTGTTTCTGCTGCTAGAGATCACCTCACTTTAACGGAATTTCATGCAAGTGTGCACGATTTAATCTTTCGTGTCTGGTTGCTTTTACTCGGCAAAATGATTCTGAGGTTCATCTGCACTGCTGTGGGCATCATAGTTTAATCCTTTTTAATGGTGAGTGTTATCTCACTGTATGGACATATCAGAATCTGTTCATCTTGCTGACGGGCATTTGGGATGTTTCCTGTTCTGGTCTAATCAATAAAATTGCTGTGAACATTTGTGTACGAATATTTGTGGGGTATATGTTTTTATTTCTGTTGAGTAAACATTTAGGAATGAGATAGCTGGGTTATATGATAGATATCTTTTTTTTCTTTACATTTAAAGAAACTGTTAGTTTCATGAAGTGTTGGATTGAAACGCTTTCTGCCCAGCAATACTCAACTCCTCTTCGCCTCACTCAGTGTGATAAGCCCAGCGCCCTATTTACAATCTCTTGCCGTTGGACGGTGGCCTTTTCAGCATCAGTCAGATCACGTCACTTCCCTTCTCAGCCACCTGCCGTGGCGGGATGAAGGTGGAGCCACACAGAGTCTCAGCCCTAGCTGAGCAGCCTCGCCTGTGAGACCTGGGTCGGCCAGCCCCTGGACTCTCATCTCATCTGCGCCGAGATCCGCTTTGCTTCACGCTTGGCTCCTGGAATAAGCCAAGCTTGTCTGGCTTCTGGGAATCTGTCCCTGGTCCTCTCCTTTCCCGGAACACTCTTTATTCAAGCATCTCATGAAGCAACTTCTTTGTTCTCTCTGCTATCTGATCTCTTCAACAGAAACTTCCCTAAAAGTCTCATCTCCATGACGACCCAGTCTCACTCACTCTCCCCTCCCTTCTCTGTCCTTCAAGGCTGTCTGGCCGTGTGAAAAGGACCCGCGTGTAGCTGACCGGTCCATCTCTCACTAGAGCATGCAGCCGCAGAGCCGGGGACCTGCTCTGTCAGATGGTCCAGGTGTTGCTGCCTCTTCAAATCCCCAGGGAATCCGTGCTCGAGGCCACAGACCTCTGTTTGGGGCTCATGAGGAATTCATGGTAAACCTGGGTGGTTTCAGAGCCCCAGGCCGTGGGCTTGGAGGCAGCGCTCAGGCTGCAAGGAGCCCTACCGACTTCTGGTCCACCAACCGGGGCACGCGGGCCAGTCAGCGCGGGAGACGGAGTGGAGGATTACACACGGGGCCTGAAATCCTTCCGCAGAACGGACCCCAGCCCTCTGTTCAGCCTTTACGTACAGGACATGCCGCACGGCCCCCGCCCGCTCCGAGGGCACCCGGGCCTGGGGAGGAGGAGAGAGATCGCAGGAGGAGGAAAGATTGAACTGGTGTGCCCCCCACTGCGCTGCTATTCACTGGACCCAGAGCATCTAGAACTTGGTCACCAGGGCGCGCCTTACCCTTGATTCGCAGTAGATGCTTATTCAGTGAGACTAACCGTGTTCAGATCTCAGTTTTTCTTGCCAGGGAGGCAAGACCCTAAGAGGATCCTACTGGTGTGCCCCCCACTGCGCTGCTATTCACTGGACCCAGAGCATCTAGAACTTGGTCACCAGGGCGCGCCTTACCCTTGATTCGCAGTAGATGCTTATTCAGTGAGACTAACCGTGTTCAGATCTCAGTTTTTCTTGCCAGGGAGGCAAGACCCTAAGAGGATCCCGAAGAACTCAGTGCGTGGGTCCTGCCTCCCTCCTCCTGCACGTGCTCTTAGCCAGCGCCCTCTTGTTCTTCACCCCCTCGCCCGCTAGAGCTGACGCATTTGGTCACGGGTTAACGTGGTGCCTGCGGGCGCGCTCAGTGGCTTCAGTCACGTCTGACTCTGTGCGACCCCACGGACTGCAGCCCGCCAGGCTCCTCCCTCCGTGGGGTTATCCAGGCAAGAATACTGGAGTGGGTTGCCATGCCCTTTGCCAGGGTGATCTTCCCAACCCAGGGATCAAACCCACATCTCCTGCCTTCACAGGCAGATTCTTTACCACTCAGCCACCTGGGAAACCCTAGCATTAACACAGTAGTGGGAAATAATTGACAATGTCAGCCTGCCACAAAGTATGGATATTACACATGGTTATTCCAGTCTGGGAAGGATATTTGTTTTGAAGGATATCTTTCTGGTGCTTTAGTGCTTTACAACTAGAAGGCAGGAGTGGCCACCGACTTCTAAAGGGATCGTTTCCTCGGATGCTCTCTATCTTGTTCGTTTTCACCACTAATCATATTACTGTTATAGTGAGCACTTTATCCTCTGCCCAGAAAGATGGACCAAAGTTAGGAAAACAGCAAGCCTGTCTTGGAGTGTTCCTTCATTTTTGTTGGTACCAAGGTCTTGTCTGTGCATAGAATGATGTACTCAGCACGTTGGAGGTCTGAGGAATCTTCCATTCTGACTCACAGAGGAGCAAAGCAGAAGCCGGGGAGGCTGAAGGAGTCCCCTGGTTACACCGCTATCTAGGCGAGGATTAGGCGTGAAAACGTGAAGTCTCCACTTCTAGCCAGAAGCCAAACTGTCTAAGAAAAAAATAAGTAATCTTATTTTTGGTAAGTAGTTGGTCCTTTAAAAATTCATTCTTTAAAAGGCTGAAATACGACTTCCCTGCTGGTCCAGTGGATAAGAGTCTACCTGCCAATGAGGGGACGTGGGTTCAGTCTCAGGTCCAGGAGGATCCCACACGCCAGGGAGCGAGTGAGCCCGTGTGCAGTGATGGCCTGGGAGCCCGCAGCCTGCGCCCCACAGTAAGAGAAGCCCCTGCAACGGGGCGCCCGTCCCCGCGGCGGAGAGCAGCCCCTCACAGCACGAGGACGCCCGCTCTCAGCAGTGAAGGCCCAGCCCAGCAAAATGAAGCAGCAAGAGAAAAGGGCGAGATAGTTAAAAGATGGCTCAAAAGGACACACGCATCCCAGCGTCCATTGCAGCACTGTTCACAGCAGCCAAGACGGAAGCTGCCTAAGTGCCCATCAGCAGACGAATGGGTAAAGAAGATGTGGTTCCCACAGACAGTGGAATATTACTCAGCTGTTAGCAGGAATGAAGCCATGCCATTCACAGCATCATGGATGGACCTGATGTCAGTCATACTAAGTGAAGTAAGTCAGACTGAGAAAAACAAATGTCAGGTGATGATATCACTTATATGTGATTCCAAAAGAAAAAAACAATACATATGAACTTATTTACAAAATAGAAACAGACTCACAGTCTTAGAAAGCAAATTTACGGTTACTAGGAGAGGGCGATGGCATCCCACTCCAGTACCCTTGCCTGGAAAATCCCACAGACGGAAAAGCCTGGTGGGCTGCAGTCCATGGGGTCGTGGAGGGTCGGACACGACTGAGCGACCTCACTTTCGCTTTTCATTTTCATGCGTTGGAGAAGGAGATGGCAGCCCACTCCGGTGTTCTTGCCTGGAGAATCCCAGGGACGGCGGAGCCTGGTGGGCTGTCGTCTATGGGGTCGCACAGAGTTGGACATGACTGGAGCGACTTAGCAGCAGCAGCAGCAGGGGGAAGGGTCGGGGGAGGGACAGATGGGGAGTTTGGGGCTGTCACATACCCACTGGTACATTTAAAACAGACAACTAACAAGGACCTACTGCATGGCACAGGGAACTCCGCTCAACACTGCGATAGCCTAAATGGGGAAAGAATTTGAAAAAGAATGTAACAGATTCATGTATACATGTGACTGAATCACTTTACTTGCACCTGGAAGTAACAAAACATTTTTCTTCAACTCTACACCGATACAAAATTTAAAAAATTATTTAAAATCTATCTATCTGGACTCAAAGACGTCAGTAGGGACACACTGTCTTCTCATCAGAAAGAATATATCACTTAATTTCCACTGAAGCTGAGTCAGGACTTACAAAGCACCGGCAAAGCAAGCCCTTGAGGTTTCCATGAAATTTCATCTTGTATTTCTTGGAAATGACACAGAGGTCCTTCGTCACTGAGAGGAACTGAGACGTAGATTAAACTTTCTCCAGCAATTGTGTGTAATTTATAGATGCCAACCCGCAGAATTGATGTCATTTTTACTCTGCAGGAGAATCAAATTCTTGCTGGATCTTCGCGAGCAGAAATCACGGAGCTTATATATTTTGGGACAATTGAAGAAAGAACTGAAAAACACGAGGTGAAGTTTTTTTCCCCCTAAGGACCAATAAAACCTCGATGGCGCTATCTGCTTAAGCAGCACATTCCGACAAAGGCAACGGGGTGCAGAGGTTAAGGGCACGGACTCTGGAACCAGACAGTGCCCGCCAACCGCGCGGCCTCTTACGGCTGTGAGACTGTGGCCCGGCAGTGTCTGTTCCTGCAAACTAGGGGTGCTGAGCCTACCAGCACCCGCCTTATACGGTTGTTGGGGGGTTGGATGAAATGCTACAGAAGCATCAGTTATTGTGACCTGCTGTGTGTTACTGATCTCGTTTAAAAAATATCTTCTATATATATTTTATTGAAATATAGCTGATGTACACTGTTTCATGGGAATACCAATATGATTCAGTGCAGTTCAGGCGCTCAGTCGTGTCCGACTCTCTGCGACCCCATGAATCGCAGCACGCCAGGCCTCCCTGTCCATCACCAGCTCCCGGAGTTCACTCAGACTCACGTCCATCGAGTCCGTGACGCCATCCAACCATCTCATCCTCTGTCGTCCCCTTCTCCTCCCACCTTCAATCTTTCCCAGCACCAGAGTCTTTCCAGTGAGTCAGTTCTTTGCATCAGATGACCAAAGTATTGGAGTTATATACCTATAAATACATCTATTCTTTTTCAAACTCTTTTCCATTATAGGTCATTACAAGAAATTGAATGTCGTTTCCTGGGTATACAGTAGGTTCTTGCTATTTATCTGTTTTAATATAGTGGTGTATATCTGTTATATCTGTGGTCTCTGATGGTCTCTTCCGGACCATCCACCCAATAAACACTGCCGGGTACCCACAGCCACCGTTCCTTGGAGGGATCTCAGATTTGAATATAGTGCACAGGATTACCTGACTAATATTAACTAGTTACAGAGGTCGTGGGTGTCGCCCCAAGCCTGAAAGTGAAAGTGTTAATCACTTCAGTCGTGTCTGACTCTTTGCAACTCCATGGACTGTAGCCCACTTGGCTCCATTCTTGTCCATGGAATTCCCCAGACAAGAATACTGGGCTGGTAGCCCTTCCATTCTCCAGGGGATCTTCCTGACTCAGGGATCGAACCTGGGTCCCCAGTATTGCAGGCTTATGCTTTACCATCTGAGCCGCCAAGGGGAGCCCTAAATGATCAAACTTCAGGTGGTTCTGACCTGCACGTGTTTAGGAGGCGCTGGCTTAATAGCTAGCTGTTGCTGATGTAATGGCATCGTCACACTGACCTTCATTATAATATATATTTTAATATGAACACAGGAATCGAACCGGGGTCTCCTGCATTGCAGGTGGATTCTTTACCAGCTGAGCTACCAGGGAAACCCCGATATATATTTTAATGTATCATCAAATACATTCAATATACATGTAATAATTTAACTGTGTCCAGAGAGCTAGGAAGAGTTTAATTCAGATTTTTCTTGGGAAGATAAGTTTATTAAGCAATTACATTATTTTTATGAGTCTAGATTAATTATCAGATTATTTCTACTCTCCTGGAAGAAGGAGGATCCGGGCTGAGTAAACCACACCCAGAGGAGGAAAGGGGCAGAGAGCCGAGAGCCCAGGGAGGCTGCAGAGGGTAGCCCTGGGCTCCTCTCACAGGACTCTGGGGGCTTTGGGGTCTGGGAAGAGGAAGACAGCCTGGACTGGCCCCAGGAGGTCACTTCAACCCTGCTCACCCTTCAGTCCTGTAAAAGGAGACGGTACCAGCGCTGATGTCAAATCTCCATCACGCGGAAGCTGAAACTGTCTGCTCAAGTGGCTACAATGTGTAGCTCATACCCAGCAGCCAGCAAGGTAGGAAGCAGCCCGTCCCGGCTGAGCGGAGCCAGGCTCAGCTTCCCGCCAGGGATTGCCAGGACTTCCCTCTCTTTCCCATTACCCCTTAGTAAGCCTCGTGTGTCTGGTTATAAGCAAAAACTTTCCCACACTTTTTTGCTCATCAAGCTAGGGTTTTGAGTTGAGCCACCTTCATTGGAAAGGAGCACCGCTAAGTATCTCTTTTTCTTACGAAGGTAGAGTATGAACATCATGCTGGTAAGAAGGGACGCTTGCTTTGGATACACAATTGTATTTTCCAGACAGGAAACATTGTCATATACAGAATCACTGAATTACTTAGGTACAGTTGCCCTTTGCCTATATGCCATGTATTTGTTACACGTTTGTCAAGCAACATCCTGCAAGTAGGCAAGGAAGCTGTCGCTACTTTGAAATTCTAATCATAATAATTGTAAAATTACAGAGAAACTGATGAGCATGCAACAGCCAGTTGAAAGAACGTTGATGGTGAAAAGTAGATTTGTAAGAAAGAGAGATGTTAGTCGCTCAGTCGTGTCTGACTCTTCACGACCCCATGGATTGTAACCCGCCAGGCTCCTCTGTCCCTGGGATTCTCCAGGCAAGAACAGGAAACCATTTCCTTCTCCAGGGGGTCTTCATGACCCAGGCATCGAACTTGGGTCTCCCACATTGCAGGCAGATTCTTTACCGTCTGAGCCACCAGGGAAGCCTAGATTTGTAAGAGAGGAGGGAGGGCACCCTTACATCCACAACCAAACCTCTGAGAGTATGGGAAGGAAATGTCATAGGTCACCTGTTTTGTCTGATGAGATGTAGAGGTCGGGGAGGACGGGTCCAGACATGGTGGCCCGAGGGAGAGACCACGAGTCCTCCTGGGCATGCGGAGAGGTCCCTGCCTCCCGCTTCCCAAGCGCTGATAAATAGGAGGATGTGTAGGCAGGGACCCTTCTTTAAAAAAAATTGACTATCTCTTTGGAACAACATGAACTAGAGACACTGGTCGGTGGGCAGCCCTCTGAACAGACCTCTCTCTGGCTGCCCCGCATCCTGCCTGTGACACTGGAGAGCCTCTGTGCGTCAGACCGCTGCCTCGGCCGCCGTGGACCGGTTCTCATCCACGTGCTTCTGAAGGGAGCATCTGGGGCGGCCCAGAAGGTGTCTCCATCAATACAAGCTTTGTGGAGTGAGCCCTCCGCTCTCCAAACTGACTCCCCGGGGACTCCTTTCAGGGTGCAGACACAAGGCTCAGCCCAGGCTCCCCTGGGCTCCCACGGTACCCTCTGTGGGCCTTCATCACAGGACTCACGGGACTAGAATCGCCCCTCTATCTGCTCCCTTTGAGAGCTGCTGGATCTGACCCTGGTAGCCGGGATGTAAGGAGTGGGCAGTGTGTGTCTCTTCTCATGCCTCGCTTCTCAGCGTGTGGCTCCCGAGGCACCAGCGTCGCTGGGAAAAGCAGAGGTGGGACCGCCAGCCCCCTGGGCCCGCAGAGCCAGCCTTCATGCAGCCAGAAGCCCAGGGACGTGGGTCCACGCCCGGGGCAGTATGCATGCACACGCCTGGGGTCAGGACGTGGTCCTCTCCCGGGGCCGGGACGCGGGTCCACGTCCATGGGTAGGATGCGCGCTCCTAAAGCCCTGCAGAGGCGACTGCCTCTGTTCAGGACAATCTTCGTTTTCTAAACAAATTTTGGATAATAGGAGGGCTGGAGAGACATGGAAACACTCACGTCTCTCTTATTCCTATCCGGGCTGAGTAAACCACACCCAGAGGAGGAAAGGGGCAGAGAGCCGAGAGCCCAGGGAGGCTGCAGAGGGTAGCCCTGGGCTCCTCTCACAGGACTCTGGGGGCTTTGGGGTCTGGGAAGAGGAAGACAGCCTGGACTGGCCCCAGGAGGTCACTTCAACCCTGCTCACCCTTCAGTCCTGTAAAAGGAGACGGTACCAGCGCTGATGTCAAATCTCCATCACGCGGAAGCTGAAACTGTCTGCTCAAGTGGCTACAATGTGTAGCTCATACCCAGCAGCCAGCAAGGTAGGAAGCAGCCCGTCCCGGCTGAGCGGAGCCAGGCTCAGCTTCCCGCCAGGGATTGCCAGGACTTCCCTCTCTTTCCCATTACCCCTTAGTAAGCCTCGTGTGTCTGGTTATAAGCAAAAACTTTCCCACACTTTTTTGCTCATCAAGCTAGGGTTTTGAGTTGAGCCACCTTCATTGGAAAGGAGCACCGCTAAGTATCTCTTTTTCTTACGAAGGTAGAGTATGAACATCATGCTGGTAAGAAGGGACGCTTGCTTTGGATACACAATTGTATTTTCCAGACAGGAAACATTGTCATATACAGAATCACTGAATTACTTAGGTACAGTTGCCCTTTGCCTATATGCCATGTATTTGTTACACGTTTGTCAAGCAACATCCTGCAAGTAGGCAAGGAAGCTGTCGCTACTTTGAAATTCTAATCATAATAATTGTAAAATTACAGAGAAACTGATGAGCATGCAACAGCCAGTTGAAAGAACGTTGATGGTGAAAAGTAGATTTGTAAGAAAGAGAGATGTTAGTCGCTCAGTCGTGTCTGACTCTTCACGACCCCATGGATTGTAACCCGCCAGGCTCCTCTGTCCCTGGGATTCTCCAGGCAAGAACAGGAAACCATTTCCTTCTCCAGGGGGTCTTCATGACCCAGGCATCGAACTTGGGTCTCCCACATTGCAGGCAGATTCTTTACCGTCTGAGCCACCAGGGAAGCCTAGATTTGTAAGAGAGGAGGGAGGGCACCCTTACATCCACAACCAAACCTCTGAGAGTATGGGAAGGAAATGTCATAGGTCACCTGTTTTGTCTGATGAGATGTAGAGGTCGGGGAGGACGGGTCCAGACATGGTGGCCCGAGGGAGAGACCACGAGTCCTCCTGGGCATGCGGAGAGGTCCCTGCCTCCCGCTTCCCAAGCGCTGATAAATAGGAGGATGTGTAGGCAGGGACCCTTCTTTAAAAAAAATTGACTATCTCTTTGGAACAACATGAACTAGAGACACTGGTCGGTGGGCAGCCCTCTGAACAGACCTCTCTCTGGCTGCCCCGCATCCTGCCTGTGACACTGGAGAGCCTCTGTGCGTCAGACCGCTGCCTCGGCCGCCGTGGACCGGTTCTCATCCACGTGCTTCTGAAGGGAGCATCTGGGGCGGCCCAGAAGGTGTCTCCATCAATACAAGCTTTGTGGAGTGAGCCCTCCGCTCTCCAAACTGACTCCCCGGGGACTCCTTTCAGGGTGCAGACACAAGGCTCAGCCCAGGCTCCCCTGGGCTCCCACGGTACCCTCTGTGGGCCTTCATCACAGGACTCACGGGACTAGAATCGCCCCTCTATCTGCTCCCTTTGAGAGCTGCTGGATCTGACCCTGGTAGCCGGGATGTAAGGAGTGGGCAGTGTGTGTCTCTTCTCATGCCTCGCTTCTCAGCGTGTGGCTCCCGAGGCACCAGCGTCGCTGGGAAAAGCAGAGGTGGGACCGCCAGCCCCCTGGGCCCGCAGAGCCAGCCTTCATGCAGCCAGAAGCCCAGGGACGTGGGTCCACGCCCGGGGCAGTATGCATGCACACGCCTGGGGTCAGGACGCGGTCCTCTCCCGGGGCCGGGACGCGGGTCCACGTCCATGGGTAGGATGCGCGCTCCTAAAGCCCTGCAGAGGCGACTGCCTCTGTTCAGGACAATCTTCGTTTTCTAAACAAATTTTGGATAATAGGAGGGCTGGAGAGACATGGAAACACTCACGTCTCTCTTATTCCTACATTTGAGGCCACCCAACCGTGAACCCATACATCAGGTCTCCTGATGTGCAGGTGACTATTTCTGGAGAGTCGCTGAATTTTTCCACTAAAAAGAAGAAGGAGAAGAGGAGAAGGAGGAGGGCCCTACGGTTCTCCACTACGGTCTGACTTCCACTGGCACGTCTGTCCCATTTTCAGCTGCCATTGCACCCGAGAAGGAAGGACGAAGGCCGAGGGTCATGAAATGCAGCTTATTTCTTCCTCTAGAGATCAAGTTAAAAAAAACTCTACATCAACCTCCAAATGAGTTTTACCTGAAATCTAACCCATTTGCTGAGCTGTTTGCGTGTGTCCTGCATCACCCACACTGGAGCGGGGGGGTCACACGTACCCTTGGGCTTTCCAGCTGGCGCTAGTGATAAAGAACCCGCCTGCCAATGCAGGAGACGTGAGAGATGGGCGTTTGCTCCCTGGGTCGGGAAGATCCCCTGAAGGAGGGCACGGCAGCCCACTCCAGGATTCTTGCCTGGAGAACGCCATGCACAGAGGAGCCCGGAGGGCTGCAGTCGGTGCAGTCATGGAGAGTCAGACACGACTGAGCGACTGAGAGTAACAACAAGCGCACACCCTCTCCTTTCTCTCTCTCTCACCCACACACATTAAGATAAAGACTGAGGACACGGCGCCCTGCGAGTTGGGCTGGATCAGGGCCGATCACCCTCCATACGGCATCACTGTGGGGTCATTCCGTAATTCTGCTGCGTCTGCTTTGCCACTGGGTTTAAAGCCAGCCTCCCAGAGGCCTGAGCTGTGTGTCTGTGACCTGATTTCCCTGGAGCGACACTCGTCCCGGGACCGGGCAGGCCTTGCTTGCCTGCTGGTCTGGAGCGCTCTGCACCCTCACTGTGTCTAAATGGGTGTGACTGTGCAACTGGCTTCTTCCAGCAAAACCTCCCACCGTGCTGACTTCGCCCGCGTGACACGGGGCTTGTTCAGCCGCCACTCGGAGAACCACCTCTACCCCACACTTAGACTTAGAGTTTAAAACGCCAGAATGCAGGCCCTGTGGCTCTTAGAATTCTGCCGTGGCCTATTTCAGTGCGTCCACGTTTATCCTGGAGAGAAGCCGGCACTGTAGCCGTGGCTTCTGAATTCTGCTGTGGCCTATTTCAGTGCGTCCACGTTTATCCCGGAAAGAAACTGGCACGGTAGCCGTGGCTTCTGATTTGAGCAGAGTCAGAGGCAGAGGGTGAGCGTGGCCCTCGCTGTCCCCGGCTGACTAGCCCCACTCAGGGAGGCAGAGATGCGCTTCCCTGAGGGCAGGCGACAGGGCTCCCAGAGCCCAGAGGAGGCTATTTCTAGCCCATCAGTCAGCTGGCCGACCTGTCTGGGCCCCTGAATCTCACAGGCGTTCCTTTTACGCATGGAGAGTGAAAAGGGACGCATTAAAGAGAAGATGCTTTACTAACGAGTAAAAGATCTGTTCATGCTCCAGTCCTTAAACGCTCGGGGTGGAGAGGGGACCGGAAACCCACGAAGAGCCCCCTGCCCCAGGCCCGGCACCCACATGGGAGGCCCGCTCTGCACCCTGGCACCTGTCTCTTATACACATCTAGATGTGTATAAGAGACAGGTCCTCCCCCATCCTCCCCATCCTCCTCCCCATCTTCCCCATCACTCCCCTCTTCCTCCCCTCCATCCACTCTCTCCCTGTTTCTTTTTCCTTTGCTTCCTTTTCTTTTTTTTTTTCCTTCTCTTTTTAGACAAAGTCCTCAGTGTCTCCATCAAATCCACTCCAAGCGCGTCATTTTGAAGGGCCCTGTGTATTACTCAGGCTCTGGGCTCTAACTGGGGCAGACAGTCCTGTGTCTGTCACGCATGTGGACACAAACTCTCGTGTTTGGACACCTGTCAAAGCCTTGCCAGAAGCCAGGGCCAGCTGGGAGTGTTGTGGGTTTCTTTTATCCATGAATCAGTATCAGAAAGTGCTGGTATAGCTGGCTCTTAAGTTTCTTGGATTTTTGAGATGTTTCTCATACCAGTTCCAAAGATTATTTTATCAGTGACCTTTGTAGACTAACTCTGCAGTAAACAGGAAAATATCCAGCCACTGTGACTTATGTAATACTCTGAGATTGTCTAGACAGTGTGAGGAGGGCAGTGGATGGAGCGGATTCTTAGAAATGGAAAGCAAGTCNCTTGGATTTTTGAGATGTTTCTCATACCAGTTCCAAAGATTATTTTATCAGTGACCTTTATAGACTAACTCTGCAGTAAACAGGAAAATATCCAGCCACTGTGACTTATGTAATACTCTGAGATTGTCTAGACAGTGTGAGGAGGGCAGTGGATGGAGCGGATTCTTAGAAATGGAAAGCAAGTCAGCAGCAGGCTTCTCTACCACAGGGACGTCCGTGCTTTCCTGCTGCAGTCTGTCCGTCCGTCTGCTCTGCACTTTTGCTTGTCCACCCTTTGGTCCCAGGACACAGAAGGATTTGTTCCGTAGCTGGGTGTGTCTACTCTTTTTTCTGATTTAGTAACGGGGTGTAATGTCAGCGACGGGCTCATCCATCATATTTCTTCAGCCTCGCTGCCTGGAAAAGTTAACAGGTGAAGAGTCGAGGGGTTTACAGGCCAGGAGAATGCGTAGCCGTGGAAGGTAGGCTGTGGGGCCTTAGCTACAAAGGCGGAGACTTGAAAGGGGGACAAACAGATTTACTCCCGTGAGCACGCTGTTGTTTGCACACAAAACCCATCTTCAAGGGCGTTTCTCCTCCCAGCACACAAAACGCTGCGCTTATAAGCCTGTCTTTGTTTAGAGCATATTTACATGGTAGGTGTGAAATAAGATGTTATGAAAAAGACCCGATAATCTGGTCATGATTTACTGAGAAATCGGGTGAGTGTCTGATGAATGAAAACATGCAGGACTACTGTCAGAAGAACTTCCGTCCTGAATGAAAACGAAATAAATCGGAGCTCTGTGTCAAGGTCCATTAGAAGCTACAAGAAAATAGGAAGCAGGGCCCGGCCTGGGCAAAGCTTAGCTTAGCATTCATCTGGGAGCAAGCGACGTGCAGATGAAGATGGGGATGTATCACGTGGTCCCCTCGAAGGACCAGAGGCATGGGCTGACGGGAAAGATCAAGCTCCCGTTGTGCCCAGGACTCAGCAGTGGGTCGGCGGTGGTGAGAATGGCTCTGAGAGGAGGAGAAAGTGAAAGTGTTAGCCACTAAGTTGTGTCTCTGACTCTTTGTGACCGCACGGCCTGTAGCCCGCCAGGCTCCTCCGTCCATGGGATTCTCCAGGGCAGGATACTGGAGCAGGTTGCCATTCCCTTCTCCAGGGGATCTTCCCGACCCAGAGATCAAGCCTGCTTTGCAGGCGGATTCTTCACCCGCTGAGCCACCAGGGAAGGGAGGGGGCCCCAGTCAAATGCGGAGGAAGAAGGACACACCCCTGAGGGTGGGAGAGGGTGCCCAGCGGAGTCGGCAGGCAGAGGAAGCAGCGGCCGGCTAGGCTGGGTCAGGACCGCTGGGGACGTCCCGAGAGCCCCGCAGGATCCCTGCCGGCTCTCGTGTACCAGTGTACCAGCTCACGGGGCTGGAGCCGGGACCCCTCCTGTTCCCGCCGTACCCCACAGAGGCCCGCGGGGCAGCGTCTTCCCTGGCTCTGCCCCCACCCCCAGCAGACCAGGAGCCAGGGCCTTAGGTGCGAGCAGTTCGCGTGGAAACACAGCAGCAGGGGGAGGCCAGCCGACAGAGGAGGGGCCGTGCAGGGACGCGGGGGCACTTCCGCACGTGGCTGCCGCGGGCACCCTCAGGGGCACGGGGACCCCTCGCAGCCGGGTGGCGTGATCACAGACCCCCCCACCCCCGAGTCCTGGCCCCTCTGCGGTCAGGCTCTCCTGGGTCCTGAGCGCCCCTGGGAGCTGGTCGCGGGGAGCAGAGGCTCAGCCGGCAGGCGGGCAGCTGGGAGCGTGGGCGCAGGCAGGGCTCACCCGTCTTCACAGCAGCCGCGGGCCCTGCTGGGCGTCTGCTGAGATGGGTAAGACGCCAGCGGCACTTCCCCAGTGAAATCAAAGCAAAGCCGGGCCGCCGTTCCTCCAGGGCTTCTTCACGGGCTTGTTTCCAGTGACCGTGACCGGGGCCCCTCATCTGAGGCCACCTTCGGGCATCAGGGACACCGCTCCTCCTGGGGGCGTCGGGGTTAGGGGAGGGCTGCAGGGGGAGGAGCAGGGGCGCCTGTTAGGACTTTTCAACGCTCCCGGAAAGGACAGGAAGAGCAGACTAGTGTGGAAAGACACCAGGAGTGGGTGTTAGGGATTTGGGGGCCTTACTGGAAAACTGAGTCTCTGAATACCCTTTTTTTTTTTGGAAACGTAACAGCTTGTCACTTCCAAAGAAGATTCCCTTTGACCTCTGCCTGCTCTCTCCTTGGAAAGAAACTCAGTGGTTTCTGGCAACGTACAAGGACGGATGTTGACGAACACAGGAAATGGGGAGCGAGCCTGAGCAGAGACCCCTGCCCTGCCCCTGTGTCCCTCGAGAAGGATGCCGGGGGTCCGATTAGTGGATTCGATTAAGCCTGACCGAGAACCCTGGGCACCGCGGGGTCAGGCATCCTGTGCTGTCCAGCAGCCTCTCCTGGCACCGCAAGGGCAGAAACCTCCCCGGGGCCCCTGCGCCAGAGACCAGGGTCTCCCCGAGAGGATCTCAGGGAGCGGGGCTGGCCAGCCTTCTCCACAAGCCTTTAGGAAAGAACCTCCCTCCCAGCAGCGCCCTCCCCGCTTCATCAGAACCCCTTTAAACCTCCCCGGGGCCCCTGCGCCAGAGACCAGGGTCTCCCCGAGAGGATCTCAGGGAGCGGGGCTGGCCAGCCTTCTCCACAAGCCTTTAGGAAAGAACCTCCCTCCCAGCAGCGCCCTCCCCGCTTCATCAGAACCCCTTCTCCACTTTGAAGCCCCTCCTTCCTTGGGCTCACAGAGGGGTGGAGCAGAGCGGGTCACGGCTGGAGAAGAAGTCAGCCGGTCACTAAGAAATCAAGCCACTTGATGTCCTCAGCCCCTGCAGAGGTCACGTGAGCTGCCCGAGCCACAGAAGATTGTGCGTGGAAAACCCTTCCAGATTTGATCCCTGGGTCTGGAAGACCCCCTGGAGAAAGAAATGGCAACCCACCCCAGCATTCCTGCCTGGAGAGTCCCGTGGACGGAGGAGCCTGGCGGGCTGCACGGTGAATGTGGCCGCAAGAGTCAGGCACAGCTGAGTGGCCAGCACTTTCGCTTTTTTTTACACCTGAAACTAACATAGTCGCGTCAGTCTACTAGACTTCCATAAATAAAGACGTGTATCATGTATAGGACTGCGACCTTCACGTTTTCCAGTGCTAACCAGCAAACACACCTGGGAGAGTGTTCTCACTTCTCCCCTCTTCGACGGCAGGCTTAGAAGCAACAAGCTGTGGCTCCATCTCTCCTTCCCAAGGCCTGAGGCCGAGAGCGCTGGTGTCATCACGGGGCTGAGGCAGGACAGTCTCCGCTTTGTGCACGAAGAACCTTTGAGCTAGAGCTAAAAATTTGAGAAAAGCACCGCCTCCTGCCACCCTCTAAGCCATGCCTGGGCTTCATTCCAGCGTCCATCCAGCGCCCACAGGTGCTGAGAAGACAGGCCAGGTGAACACAGACGCTCTCCAGAGGCCTGGGGTCCCCCGGAGGAGACCGGCCGCTTCCCCAGCAACCCCTCCTCCACCCTCGGCTGGCTGTGAAGTGAAGGGAAAGTCGCTCAGTCGTGTCCGACTCTTGGCGGTCTCATGGACTATACAGTCCATGGGATTCTCTGGGCCAGAATACTGGAGTGGGGAGCCTTTCCCTTCTCCAGGGGATCTTCCCAACCCAGGGATTGAACCCAGGTCTCCCGCGTGGCAGGTGGATTCTTTACCAGCTGAGCCACTAGGGATGCCCAAGAATGGAGTGGGTAGCCTGTCCCTTCTCCAGGGGATCTTCCCGACCCAGGAGTGGAACCAGGGTCTCCTGCATTGTAGGCGGGTTCTCTACTTTCTCCAGGGGATCTTCCCAACCCAGGGATTGAACCCAGGTCTCCCGCGTGGCAGGTGGATTCTTTACCAGCTGAGCCACTAGGGATGCCCAAGAATGGAGTGGGTAGCCTGTCCCTTCTCCAGGGGATCTTCCCGACCCAGGAGTGGAACCAGGGTCTCCAGCATTGTAGGCGGGTTCTCTACCAGCTGAGCCACCAGGGGCTGGCTGGGCCCTGCTTAACTCATAGGAGCTCGGTTCTCCCGGGAAGCCGTTCCCTCCCGGCCCGGCGGAGTCGGGGCTGTGCCTATCTTCGCACCGTCCCGAGGATGCACACAGCTCACGCTGCGCTCCCAAGCTTGCCCCTGACGGGTCTGAACCCCTCGCCTCTGTTGCAGCTGTTCCGTCGCTCAGTCGTGTCCAGCTCTCTGTGACCCTGTGGCCTGCAGCCCGCCAGGCCTCCCTGTCCCTCTCTGATTCCGGGAGTTTGCCCACGATCATGTCCATTGAATCCACTCCCCACTACTGTCTCCTCAATGGGAGCTGTTCCGGCCCAGGCCTGGCCACAGAGCAGAAAGCCCAGATGTGTTTCACGACAGAATGGGGGGAAAGTCGAAGCACACAGTCCCCGGGGACCAGCTATGATGGCGTGGGGGACACCAGAGGCTTCCAGGGGCAGAGCATCCTGGAGAGTCCGGAGGCTGAGTGAGAGCTGGCCCAACCAAGAGCAGAGAACAGCTTCACGGGCAGAGACTCAGTGCCGGCAGAGGCGGCAGCTGGACAGCCTCACGGTGGGACAGCGGGGGTGGGGGGCTCGAGAGCAAGTCCCTACGAGGTGCAGGAAGGCCCCTGGGAGGAGGGGCAGGGCAGCCCAGTGGGCACCAGGGGCGGCGGGAGGCAGGCGTCACCGACGGGTGGACAGATGGAGCAGCATAGCCCGGAGGTTCTGACGCCAGTGTCCCCAAGCAGCCCCGCCCAGACCCTCCTGCAGAAGCTCTCCAGGGGGACTCTCCTGGGTCTGGGCCTGCAAAGTCTGCTCTGGAGGTTTGGGTGGGTGCCCCATGTCTTCCACAAAGGCCAGCATTGCTGTTGTGAAGGAGGGAGAGGCTGCGAGGTTGGGGTTAGCAGATGTAAACTCTTATAGAGAAGGTGGATAAAAACAAGCTCCTGCTGGATGGTGCAGGGAACTATATTCAATATTCTGTAATAAACCATCGGGAAAGAGAATATGGAAAGGATGTGCTAAATCGTTCAGTCGTGTCTCTTTGTGACCCCGTGGACTGCAGCCCGCCAGGCTCCTCTGTCCAGGGGATTTCCCAGGCAAGAATACTGGAGTGGGTTGCCACTTCCCCCTCCAGAGGAATTTCTTGACCCAGGGATCGAACCCGTGTCTCCTGCATTGGCAGGCAGATTCTTTACCACTGAGCCATCTGGGAAATCATGAGAAAAAATATATGTAAAGTAATTCCCTTGTGGCTCAGAGAGTAAAGAGTCTGCCTGCAATGTGGGAGACCTGAATTCGATCCCTGGTCTGGGAAGATTCCCTGGAGAAGGAAATGGCAACCCACTCCAGTATTCTTGCCTGGAGAATCCCATGGGCAGAGGAGTCTGGCGGGCTACAGTCCATGGGGTCACAAAGAGTCAGACACAACTGAGCGACTTCACTTTCACTTTCATATATATATATGGGAATAACTGAATTGCTTTGAAAAATTAATCATTTTGCTAGTTTTTGCACTTAGAGCAGAAGTTAGCACAATGCAGTAGATACACTATACTCCAACTAAAGAAACTTAAAACAAATCGTGCTGATACTAACTTGTGTAGCCATCCTAGCAACCCCATGCAGGGGTCCTGTGTGGGCCGGCGTAGGACTGATGGGATGCGGCCCGGAGGTGAAGGGATGGTCCGGCATCCACCCTCAGGTATCGCGAGGCCATGCTGACCAGCAACCGGGTTTGGGGAGAACGGGTCCCCTGTCCCTTCCTCCAGCACACAAACATCTTCAGGGCAGCCGAACCCCAAGGGGAGGGACGCCGATGAGGAGATCAGCACGTCCCCGGGAGACGCGTCGCTGTTTCCACGGAGGCTGCTGTTGCACCATTTTCATTCATAACCGTGGTGACAACAGCTGACGGTTACCGCCCCGTCCCTCGCGTGGAGGCTTCCTCTGTGAACGGGGTCCTCGCCTGCCTCCTCGGCCTCCCCGTCTCCTTGACACTCCGGCTGATCCCTTTCAGATTCCGGGTCTGTTTCTGCGTTTCTCAGCGCTCCCCGTCTATTCTCCGGGAGCACAGGAAGGGCCCTCTGGGGCTGGGGGAGACGGGCGACCCCTCTGTGAGCACATTCCTTCTTTGTATGCCAGCCGCGCCCGAGGATGCCGGCTGCCTTTTGTCTGGGCGGCGGGCTGCTCCGTTGCCTGGCAACGAGCGGGCGCCTCCAACTTGAGAAACCACTTTCTCTCCCCGTCATGTGTGTGCTCGGCCAGAAGGACGACAGAGCGACGGGGGAGTCCTCGCCTCCTGCATGGGGCACCGCAGATGGCCCCCTCTCAGCTGATACCTGATAATGTTCGAGGGGCTGCTGTGTGTCGTTCCCAGGAGCGCGGGCCTTCTCGTTCTGCCTGGAAGGAGGGGGCCTTGTCTGCCTCCGGGAGAGAGGAGTAGTGCTTTGGAAGGAGCGGTGTTTTCCTCCGGCCTCTGGGTGGCCAGGCAGCCAGGCCAGATGTCTGCCCTGCGTCCTGCCATGAACCTGCCAGGCAGATGGGCGCACCGGGAGCCTGGCCCCTTCCTGCGCTGCCTGGGCGGCTGGCCGCTCCAGGCTGGGGTTTTCTTAGAAATGATGATGGCGACTGGGTTTGCTTCTCATCCGTCCTACACAAGACAGTCGCGTGGCAGCCGGTGCGGCCGGCTGACATGATCGGCGGAAAGTCGTCACCCCGCCGTTGCTCCTACCTTTCTGGTTTTAGCGTTTCGAGACGATCAAGGTCCTCTGAAGCTGGGTGACCGAAGGTCACGTTCCCTCGGAGTTTTATGAGCCCGGTGATCTTGGGGAGGAAGTAACAATGAAATCCTTCTAGTGAGTCCACCACGTGGGTTGAGCTCGTCCTCCCTGCCAAGTACTGTGCTGAGCTCCAGCAGGACTGTCCCATCCCCAACCCACGGGCATCCTGGGCAGGTGAGTCACTCACCTTATCTACTCACTGTGGCTCAGTGGGGGATGATTAAATTGCCTTCCTGAACCCAGAGACAGCCCTGGGCATCAAAGCCAGTGGCCTCCCCGGGGGGACCTTGCTTCCCGCCAAGCGGGGCACAGACGTGCTGTGATGCTGTGCCTGCCCCCGTCTGAACACAGCCCTGACTCACGGTTCCTAGTGCAGGCGCACAGAGACGCTTTACTCAGAGCAGGATAAAGTCAGTCCAGCTCAGCTCCCTAGCAGAGGGTACCAGCCACCCCGTGACTGTGAGCAGGATGGCCAGCAACGGGCAGGAGCTTAGATCTTGTCACCTGAGACCCTGCGTCAGTGACCAACGAGCCCGAATCAGAGACTCCGTTGCCCACGACTCCTGTAGCGTTTGAAAGAGCATTGCACACTCAGTCATGTCTGCCCTTTGGGACCCCATGGACTGTAGCCCTCCAGGCTCCTCTGTCCATGGTGGTTCCCAGGAAAGAATGCAGGAGTGGGTCACCATTTCCTCCTCCAGGGGGTCTTCTCGACCCAGGGATCGAACCAGAGTCTCTCGCATCTCCTGCATTGGCAGGCACATTCTTTCCCACTGCGGCACCTAGATTCTAACAGTGCTTGCTTAATTTTTAATAAACGGCTGATATGTCTGTGTGTAAGTAAGTCTGAAATGGCAGTTGACTCTAGTTGTAATTACTCCTGGTGACACCGTTTTCTCCACTGTGTAATTTTTGGTTAAAGACCAACAATTCTATGTAAAAAGGATACTAGATCACTTTCCAAGTTTTAGTCCTGCATCTGGAGCTCAGCTATTGCATTTTTGTTATTGTCCCAGGCTATGTGTTAAACACAATTTATGTACGTACTTTGAACTGAACTATAAAATTTTGCCACTGGGTATTGGACTAAAACTACATTTTCCAAGAACAGGCTTTGATCAAAAGGCAAGATTTTATTAAAGGTCTGCAAATATTTCATAGCCCTTCTTATGTGTGTGCCTGAGTGTGTGTGCGCATATGTGTGTACAGACACAAATAGTATTATTGGTTGAATTATGTCTCCCCCCAATTCTAATTTTGAAATGAAAGTACCTCAGGAAGTGACGTCACTTGGAAATAGGGTCTTTGCAAAGGCAGTTCAGTGAAGATGAAGCCGTCGGGGTGGACTTCAGTTCAATCGGCCTGGGTCCTTATAACATGGGGAAACCAGGACACAGGCGCGCACGCTGATGGGGTCACGTGGCGACAAGGGCAGGGGCCAGGGTGATGTGTTTGCAAGCCAAGGGCTGCCAAAGCCCGCCTGCCAGCCACCAGAAGGAAACAGGTTTTCCTTCCCGGCCTCAGAGGGAGCCAGACCTGCCCACACCGTAATCTCAGACTTCTGGCCCCCAGAGCTGCGGGACAGTGCGTTTCTATTGCATAGCCACTCTGTCTGTGTATTTCGTTACGGCAGCTCCGGCAAACCCATAGACGTTTATAGATGATGGATGGAAGGAGATAGATGATTGGCAGAGAGATGACAGCTGGATGATTAGATTCAGCAACCTGCTTTGTATCCACAGTCATTTCTTTATACATAGAGAGTCGGACGCGACATAGCGACCAACACATACATGTATATATGTAGTCTATACATTCATATATATATATACTTAAACATGTATATATGTGATTGTCTATCTGGATGCCTGCCTGCCTTCTCAGTCACTTCAGTCATGTCCAACTCTTTGCAACCCCATGGCTGCAGCCTGGCAGGCTTCTCCGCCCATGGGATTCTGCAGGCGAGAAATCTGGAGGGGGTTGCCATTTCCTTCTCTGTATATCCGTGTTTATCTACATAAATTTTTGTTGAAGTGAAATGTGCCTTCAGACAGGTGCACGTGCTGTAGGCAGACAGGCTGGCAACTTTCTCAAAGTGGACGCGCCTGTAACCACCACCTGGAATCAGAAAGAGAGCACGACCAGCCTCCCGAGAGACTGCCCTCCCACCACAATCCACCGCCTTCCCAAAGGGACGGCGATCCTTGTTTCTATTAACACAGCTTAGTTTGCTGATCTTGAAATTTATAAACATAGAAGCGTATGATACATCCTGTTGTGTGCCTGACACTTTTTCCTATTACGTCATGCAGTTTGTCCATGGTGTTGGGTGTAGCGGCATTTCGTTTGTTTTCACTGCTAGGCAATATTCCACGGTATGAACATATCACACTTTACCTGTCATTTTACAGCTGAAGGTCATACTGTTGGCTGCTTGGGATTCCCACGAATAATACTGCTGGAAATATTTCTGCTTAAGTTTTGGTGCACATCTGTATGCATTGTGGGTGAACATATGCTTAGGAGTAGCATTGCTGAATTGTGGAGCAGGCGGATGTCGGATTGTAGAAAATACACCACTTTCCACCATGGTTTCAGCTCCGCAGGCTCACCAACACTCATTCCAAATCTTTTCTTTCTTTCTTTTTTTCCTTCTTGCTTGCTTTCTTCTGCTCTCTCTGTCTTTCTTTCCTTTTCTTTCTTGTCTATTTTTTTAATAACTGTAGCTATTCTGATGAATATGTACTGTTGCTTGGTTTCATTTTCATTTCCCTGCTGAGTCTGAGTATCTTCGCGTGTTCTCATATGCTTATTGGCTAGTTGGATAGACTCTTCTGTGAAGTACCGTTTCAAGTCCAGACTTTAAAAGAAAAAAAAAAAGTTTTCTTGTTTTCCCTTATAGACAAGCAGGGAGTCTTCATTTATTCTGACAAGTCTCTCGTTAGCTATATGTATTGCAACATCTTTGGCAACTTTGGAGTTTGCATTTCCAAGTGCTTTTTTTTTTTTTTGGCGTTGCTGTGTCTCGTGAGGGCTCTCCTCTGGAAGCGGAGCTCGGGGGCTGCTCCTCCTGTGATGGGCCGGTTGCTCACGTGGCGGCTTCTCTGGTTGCGGAGCTCGGGGGCTGCTCCTCCTGTGATGGGCCGGTTGCTCGCGTGGCGGCTCCTGGTTGCGGAGCTCGGGGTCCGCTCCTGTGTGCTGGGCGTGTTGCTCGTGTGGCGGCCTCTCCCTGTGGAGCACAGCTCTAGGGCGCACACGTGTCGTTAGCTGTGGCGCTCTGGCTTGGTTTCTCTGAGCATGTGGGATCTTTCTAGACCAAGGATCAAACCCATGTCTCCTGCTTTGGCACGAGGATTCTTATCCACTGTACCTCCAGGGAAGGCCCTCCAAGTTCTTAACAGTATCTTTTCATGAACAGAAGTTCTTCGTTTTAATGAAAGTTTGTCTCTGTCCCCCTTTCTGGGTAGCACGCTTTGCCTTCTCTTTTTCTATAATTTTGCCTACTCCAACATCATAAAGATACTTTATAGCTCATGTTTAGATCTACAACCCACCTAGAATTTATTTTATGTATATTATGAGGTGGGAGTCATAATACATTTGTAAACATGGACACTCCATTAATTCTTCCGCATTTATTGAAAGGTCATCCTTTTCCCACTGTATGTTACTGTGTCATCTTACGTTAAATAAGTGCATGTGAAGGGGCCTTTTTCCAGGTTTTCCTTTAGTTGTTTATCCTTTTGACAGTAACACACTGTTTTAAAAAGTGTAATGAAAGCCTTGATATCTTCTAGGACAAATTTTCCACTTCTGTTATGCTTTTTCAATATTTTCTTGGCCATTCACAGTTTTGAAACAACTGATAGTGTTTTGATTGAGGTTGTGTTGAGTCTATAGAGCAAATCACAGACAACTTCCAGCCTCTCACTCCATGAACATATTATGTCCTTTTACTTATTTAGATATTCTTTGATTTATTTCTATAAAATTTTCAACTTAATTATTATCATTAGATTAATTCCTGCTGCTACTGCTAAGTCACTTCAGTCGTGTCCGACTCTGTGTGACCCCACAGACGGCAGCCCACCAGGCTCCCCCATCCCTGGGATTCTCCAGGCAAGAACACTGGAGTGGGTTGGCATTTCCTTCTCCAACTTGAAAGTGAAAAGTGAAAGTGAAGTTGCTCAGTCCTGTCCAACTCCTAGTGACCCCATGGGCTGCAGCCCACCAGGCTCCTCTGTTCATGGGATTCTCCAGGCAAAACAACTGGAGTGGGTTGCCATTGCCTGCTCTGAAGATTAATTCCTAGTTGCTGTCTTTTTAATGTTATTATATTTTCTATTATATCCTATTCGTTTATTGCTGGTATATAGAAATAAAAGTGGTTTTTGCGTGTGAACTCACCAGTGAAATTGCTAATTTGGTAAACTGATTTTAGTAGTTTGTCTGTGGACACATTTGGGTTTTCCATAGGTATTATCATCTTGTCTGTGGAATAAATACACTTCTGTTTCTTCTTTTCGAATCCTCGTACGTTTTCTTTCCCTAAGATATTGGCTAGAAGCTCAAGAAGAGCTAGTCAGTGAAAGCGGTGGCAGCCGGCATCGCTGCTGCTTGATCTCTGAGTCGTGTCCGATTCTTTCGGGACCCGGTGGACTGCACAGCCTGAGGAGAGCCCAGGCTCTCTTCCACGGCATTTTCCAGGCAAGATACTGGCGCGGATCGCCATTTCCTCTTCCAGGGGATCGTCTCAACCCAGGGACGGAACCTGCATCTCCCGTATCTCCTGCCTGGTGCGTTCTTTACTGCTGAACCTCCAGGGAAGTCCTGGTCTTGGGGAGAAAACTAAACATCTTTTAAAAAGGTGTTTTGCATAGCTGTAGTGCACCTTTACCAGACTAAAAAAATTCTTTTTATTCCTAGTAGTTTTAAAATCATACATGCATGCTGAATTTTATCAAGCAAGTTATTTATATCTATTAGAATCATCTGACTTTTCACAATATAGTGAATTACAAAGATCAGTTCTTGAATCTTAAATTAACTTTGCATTCCAAGAATAAGTCTTGGCTTGGTCTGACAGATTACACATCTCATATACTGACTGACTCAGTTTTCTATATAGGATTTCGTCCAGGGTTTTTGCATCTACATGAAAGTGGTAGCTTATAATCTTCCTTTCTGGTAATGTCCTCATCAAATTTGCTATTATGATTATGCTGTTTTCATAAAAGGTTGAGAAATACTCCCTGTATCTCTACGACCTGAAATAGTCTGTATTAAGGTCAATGTCTTTTTCTTCCTTAGAAGTTTGGAAACTTTTACCAGTGAAGCCGTGTGGCCTGGATGTTTGTATGGGGATGGGGAATAGAGGTTTTTAATTAATAAATTTATTTGTAAGATATAAGGCTCCTCAAATTTTCTATTATTTTTGTCTTCATTTTGGTAAATTGTGTTCTTTCAGGAATTTACCCTTTTTATATAAATTTTCAAATTTATTGGTGTAAGGGTTATATATACTATTCCTTGCAATCTTTTCAAAGTCTATAATGTCTATCGTGATTTTCCCTTGGTGAGATTCTTAATCTGGATAGTATTGGTCTTCTCTCTCAATCTTGTCAGGAACTTAAAAATTTTACTACTCCTGCAAGAAAACCAACTTTTTAACTTATCTGTTATCTTAATTGTATATTTAGGTTTTAGTCTTACTTCTTCGGAGAAGGCGATGGCATCCCACTCCAGTACTCTTGCCTGGAAAATCCCATGGACAGAGGAGCCTGGTGGGCTGTGGTCCATGGTATCCAGAAGAGTCGGACACGACTGAGCGACTTCCCTTTCACTTTTCACTTTCATGCACTGGAGAAGGAAATGGCAGCCCACTCCAGTGTTCTTGCCTGGAGAATCCCAGGGACGGCGGAGCCTGGTGGGCTGCCGTATGTGGGGTCACACAGAGTCGGCCACGACTGAAGCGACTTAGCAGCAGCAGCAGCAGCCTTACTTCTTATTATTTTTATCCCCTTTGTGTTTAATACGTTTGGGTTTTCAAACTCCTCGATCATTTACTGAGCTTATTTAATAGTTAGCCTTTATTTGTAGTGTCTGAATTTAAGGCTATGGATTTTCTCTCTCAATCTTGTCAGGAACTTAAAAATTTTACTACTCCTGCAAGAAAACCAACTTTTTAACTTATCTGTTATCTTAATTGTATATTTAGGTTTTAGTCTTACTTCTTCGGAGAAGGCGATGGCATCCCACTCCAGTACTCTTGCCTGGAAAATCCCATGGACAGAGGAGCCTGGTGGGCTGTGGTCCATGGTATCCAGAAGAGTCGGACACGACTGAGCGACTTCCCTTTCACTTTTCACTTTCATGCACTGGAGAAGGAAATGGCCACCCACTCCAGTGTTCTTGCCTGGAGAATCCCAGGGACGGCGGAGCCTGGTGGGCTGCCGTATGTGGGGTCACACAGAGTCGGCCACGACTGAAGCGACTTAGCAGCAGCAGCAGCAGCCTTACTTCTTATTATTTTTATCCCCTTTGTGTTTAATACGTTTGGGTTTTCAAACTCCTCGATCATTTACTGAGCTTATTTAATAGTTAGCCTTTATTTGTAGTGTCTGAATTTAAGGCTATGGATTTCTTCCTGAGTCTGGTTTTCACCTTGCCTCTCGAGTTTTATTGTGCTGCACTTTCATTATCATTTAGCAAAAAATATTTTCTAACTCTCTTTGTGACAGCTTCTTTAACTCATGGATTTTTCTTTAAGTGTATTACTTAATTCCCAATATTTGGCAGCTCCTGGCTATATTTTTAAATTAATTTCTAGCTTGTTTCCAATGTGGCTGCAAAACACAATTTTTAGTTTCAGTGTTTTGAGACTTCTTTTTTTTTTGAGATGTGCTTTTTTTTTTGGCCAGCATATTTTCAGTTTCATTAAGCGCTTATGGGCTCTTACCAAAATAATCATATTCCTCTTTTGTTGGTTGGTGACTGCTAATTTAATTTTGGGCGCAATTAAAGAAGACTTGTGTTCCTTGATTCATTCCATTGGCTTCCTGGAGAGGAAGAGAACTTTAAATTTCTGAACGCTTACATAGCCATCAGCAAGAAAGACAGGCTCTGTTCGGGGCGCGTGCTATCGGTCAGGCCAAGTGGCAGCCTGTCTGGGGACACGTGTGCCCTCATCCGGGGCGCCTCACGTGCCTGGGTGGGGCGTCTGGACCAGGCAGCCTGGCTCTTCTTGCAGAGGCGGGCAGGAGTGCTCCAGGGCATTTCCAGGCGTGCTCGGCCTCCTGTGGTCCTCGGTCCCCCTGTTCAGCCTTCCTCTCTCTTCCAGTCCCCCCTCTCTCTCTCTGGCCGGGCTCTCGTTGGTCCTTCTCAGAAGCGACCGCCAGGCCTCACGCCAACAGCCCCTTAACTGGTCTTGTGGCCCCTCATCTCACTTCTGCAAATAAGAGGGTAAAATCCACACCACCCAGGTCCCTCCTTCCGGTGGCTTCCCAGGACCTACAAATAAAGTCAATCAGTCTCCATGACATCCGAGGCCCCCTGACCGAGCCCTATCCCGCATCCTGTCTCATCACCCCGCGTGCCGCGTGTGGCCGTGCTTAGCACAGCCCCTCTTGCTCAGATTTCAGGCTGTGCTGTCGGTGTGGGACGCTCGCCCATCCTCACGGGCCTGCTTATTCTGCTTCACCTCCCTCCTGGCATCCTCGGTAGCGCCCCTAGCCCCTTCGCGGCCCGGCAGCTCGCCCTTGTCCTGCGACCCGGTCCTGCTTTGCTCCCGCAGCTCCGCCCCTCCTCAGCGCCTGGTGTCCCGTGCCTTCTCTGTCACGCCAGATGTCGGCTCCTGAAATGCACAACCCTTGTTGAAAGCATGTTTTGGTCCCCTCCTTTCGTGTGACTCCTTCAGAGTCGCTTGATAAATGAATGTGGAATGGAATACCCTAGAGTCTGCCACTGCCCATAGTGACTTGTAAAGTATGCGCACTTCTTAGAACCAGTTTTTCCAGTGGAATGAGTCATCTGAAGGTCAGGCTGTATCAGTGTGATATTTTGTCAGTAAGTATGAAGCAGGAAGCGTTAAGCAGGCAGCAGCCCAGAGCCGGGGATAAACAAGATTAAGGAGAAAGGGGAGTGTGGGTCCCCTTCCAACTTAGAAGATTAGAATTTTCACTTTCTGTGTATTAAAAATAAATCTACTGTCTGAAATCCAAGGATGTGGTTAGCGTGTTCCCTCCCCCAGTGCCCCTTGGAGGGCTTGGCCTCTCGACCGCCAGTGTTTCAGAGTGTGCCTCTATAATCCTGAGCTCAGATATATCAGCTGCAGCTTGGGATGCTTGAGACGGGAGGGATTGAATTGGCAGAGAAAAGTAACCACAAAGGAGCTGAGATGGCTTTCCCGATTACGTTTCATGTCCTTTTCCCTTTCTGTAAAGAAGGGGAGTGGACTTTTCTGTTACACGCCACGATGCAGCGGGCTTCTCATCAGTGCGGTGTCCAGCCTGGAAACCTGGACGCAGGGGTAAAGTCTATATGTCTTTCATTCCCTTCGTTTTCTGCCGACATCGGCTGCTATTTCTTTCCCCGAAATTGACCACAGCTTAGACGTTTCATTTCCAGCCTGTCCCCTCTAACCAGCCCTTGCCTCCACTGTTTCCTGCTGGTGCCCGGGCCACCACTGTCTCTCCTCTTGCAGCCACTTCGCATGCGTTTGCAGAGCCGTCTTCCTTCATCAAGGTATAATCACGTCACTCTGTTCTGAGGAGCACGTATTCTTTGGCCAACCATCTTTCATTTCCTCCGCCTAACTGTCAAGTCACCTCCTTACCCAATCCCGTCTGCTTCTTTTTGTCAAAATCTAGTGCAGAGTTTGCATGACTGGGTGGTTAAGAGGATGCATTTGGCTCCACTGTTTGCAGGCTCTGACTCCAGTGACATCTATGTGCCTGCATATCCTCACAGACAAAGCAGGTGTAATGATATCCCCTTACAAACTGATGGTGAAAGCTGAGTGAGTCTATATATGGTGGTACCATACCTGGACTAAGCCATAAATACGAAGATAATACTTACTGCAAGGAAGTGGATCTGCTTACATCTACCAGCTTGTGTTTGCGCTTTCATCTCGAGTTCTGCAGAATCATCTGAACTCTGGAGCCTTTCAAGACTGTGACCACATCCCAGGTCGCTCACAAAGACTGAGCTCTCCTCCGTGCTCCGGGCACCCACCTTCTTAGATGGACTCTTTGCAGACTGACAGGCTAGCAGGTTCTTTTGTGATGGTTCATTCTTCTGTGTCAACTTGACGGGACGTGGGGTGCCTGGATTATGCATTCTTTTTGGGTGCATCCGTGGAATGCATTTCTAGATGAGATTAGCATTTGAATCGGCGGCGCAGTAAAGCGGCTCGCCCTCCCCCAGGTGGGGGCAGGGGGAGGGGGGCAGCCAGCCCTCCACAGAGGGCACAAGCGAACAAAAGGCCGAGGGCGGAGGAGTCTGCTCCCAGGCCTGCCCGCCCTCCAGGCGGTGCTGGGGGGTGCTGGCCTCCACCCTCAGCCCGGGATTCCTGCTCCCTCGTGCTCAAGCTTCTGGACGCGGACTGAGTTACACCACCAGCTCTCCCGGAGGGTCTGCAGCTTCCAGGGAGCAGGTGGTGGGACTCCTTGGCCTCCACAACTACCTGGCCAGGTCCTCACAATAAATATCTATCACCATCTATCATCGTGCTGGTTCCTCTGAAAACCCTGACTAATCTGGTTTGCAAGTAGTTAATGTTGATCTCCCCTAGCTAAATTTTAATCTTAATTTATTATTTATGAATCCATTTTCTCAGTGAGTATTTATTGACACAGTGTTCCTGGCTTTGCAAACTTCTGCTCAGGGAACACATCCTTGGTCTGCCTTGTGACCTGCTGCTTTTATGATAGGATCATAAGCTCACAGTCTAGAGCAGACGTACCCTTTCAGTATTAGATTATTAGTGCTTATGTTAATTACATCCTGGAAGCATCTGCATTTGCATTTGTTCACTTGAGGTAAAATTTCCTGTAGGGATTTCTTTAGATACATATAAAGTAAATATGTGTATAATACATGTATATATACTTTTCAAGAAAAAAGTGAAAGTGAAAATGTTAGGCGCTCAGTCGTGTCTGACTCTTTGTGACCCCATGGACTGTAGTCACCAGCCTCCTCTGTCCATGGGATTCTCCAGGGGAGAATACTGGGGTGGGTAGCCATTCCCTTCTCTAATTCTCACTAACCCAGGGATCAAACCTGGGTCTCCTGCTTTGCAGGTGGATTTTTCACCGTCTGAGCAACCAGGGAAGCCCCTAATACATTTCGTATAAGATATAAAAACTCTATTCATACATAAATTGCATTCATATATGAATTCCATATATGTGAGTTTGATCTCTGTCTATATACACACCTATGCTTGTCTGGTGGCTCAGACAGTAAAGAATTCACCTGCAATGCAAGAGTCCTGGGTTTGATCTCTGGGTCAGGAAGTTCCCCTGGAGAAGGAAATGGCTACTCACTCCAGTATTCTTGCCTGGAGAATCCCATGGACAGAGGAGCCTGGTGGGCTACAGTCCATGGGGGTCACAAAGAGTTGGACATGACTGAGCGACTTCAGCAATACATGAGCCGTGAACTTCCTGATGTTCAAGCTGGTTTTAGAAAAGGCAGAGGAACCAGAGATCAAATTGCCAACATCTGCTAGATCATGGAAAAAGCAAGAGAGTTCCAGAAAAACATCTATTTCTGCTTTATTGACTATGCCAAAGCCTTTGATTGTGTGGATCACAATAAACTGTTGAAAATTCTGAATGAGATGGGAATACCAGACCACCTGACCTGCCTCTTGAGAAATCTGTATGCAGGTCAGGAAGCAACAGTTAGAACTGGACATGGAACAACAGACTGGTTCCAAATAGGTAAAGGAGTACGTCAAAGCTGTATATTGTCACCCTGCTTATTTAACTTAAATGCAGAGTACATCATGAGAAACGCTGGGCTGAAAGAAGCACAAGCTGGAATCAAGATTGCCGGGAGAAATATCAATAACCTCAGATAGGCAGATGACACCACCGTTATGGCAGAAAGTGAAGAGGAACTAAAAAGCCTCATGTATGGATGTGAGAGTTGGACTGTGAAGAAGGCTGAGCGCCGAAGAATTGATGCTTTTGAACTGTGGTGTTGGAGAAGACTCTTGAGAGTCCCTTGGACTGCAAGGAGATCCAACCAGTCCATTCTGAAGGAGATCAGCCCTGGGATTTCTCTGGAAGGAATGATGCTAAAGCTGAAACTCCAGTACTTTGGCCACCTCATGGGAAGAGTTGACTCATTGGAAAAGACTCTGATGCTGGGAGGGATTGGGGGCGGGAGGAGAAGGGGACGACCGAGGATGAGATGGCTGGATGGCATCACGGACTCGATGGATGTGAGTCTGAGTGAACTCTGGGAGCTGGTGATGGACAGGGAGGCCTGGCGTGCTGCAATTCATGGGGTCGCAAAGAGTCGGACACGACTGAGCGACTGAACTGAATTGAACTGAGCGGCTAACACTTTCACCCCACATATTCTTACCTGTGAAAAACACTATTTGGTTAATGCCTTAGACTTTTCACTGTGCAACAAACAGTTGGTCTTCAAAGAAGCTCTGGAATGAGGTAGCCCAGAAGCCTCTCTGTGAGCGTCACCATGAAAATGGACACATCGAGTCTCTTGAGCAGGCCTTCAGCAAAGAGAGTGACTAACTTTGTTTAATTCAGGATTTTTCACACTTACATGGCCCTGCACAATTTTTCCCAAGAAATGTAGTGCTAGGAGTTCTTATGACTAAAACTCTGTCCCTAATAAGCAATTGTTATGTGTTTGTGGCAGTGAGTGGACCCACAACAGATCTGAAAGATCAAATATTAAATAAATTGCTATGCTACCATGGCAATTTTACCATTTGTGTAAACATATGTATGGATATGGATTTCCCTAGTGGTCTATATCTGGGCCAGTAAAGAATCTGCCTGCAATGCAGGAGACTCAGAAGACGTGGGTTCGATCCCTGGGTTGGGAAGATCCCCTGAAGAAAGGCATGGCACCCCTCTCCAGTATTCCTGCCTGGAGAATCCCATGGACAGAGGAGCCTGGCGGCTACAGTCCATGGGGTCGCAAAGAGTCGGACTCGACTGGAACTACTTAGCACACACACACGTGTAAAAAAGTTAATTATCGATTAAGCCTGTTAACTAAGTTCCTAAAATTCTGTTTATTCATTCCCTAGCTGGTAGAAGCTGAAAACCATAATGGCATTCCTATACTATTCAAGTGTATCTTTTTCAGTACCTGTCTTTTCCTAAAAGTGTTAGGAGCCCATCTGGTTTGGGTGTAAGCCAACTTGAGTAGTTAACAACCCAACCCCACATTGCCCATCATTTCCCTATTCCAGTTCTAGTTTCATTTCACTCTGAATTCTTACTGTAAGTGAAGTGTCTGTGCCTTAGTTTTCAGTCAGTTGAAAGAATGCAGAGGCTTTTACCATAAATTAGTACACTAACATCAGAGAAGGCAATGGCACCCTACTCCAGCACTCTTGCCTGGAAAATTCCATGGATGGAGGGGCCTGGTGGGCCGCAGTCCATGGGGTCACTAAGAGTCGGACACAACTGAGCGATTTCATTCTCACTTTTCACTTTCATGCATTGGAGAAGGAAATGGCACCCCACTCCAGTGTTCTTGCCTGGAGACTCCCAGGGACGGGGGAGCCTGGTGGGTTGCCGTCTATGGGGTCGCAGAGTCGGACACGACTGAAGCGACTTAGCAGCAGCAGCAGCAGCAGGACACTAACATGGCCTTTCAGATGTATGGACATTAGGAAAGACCCATTTTTTTTCTTAGGAAATATTGACAATGTATCCTTTTGGGGTAGACAGGGTGACGGGCCCTACCGGTGTCTCCGCCGGTCTCCAGAACGTGTAGATGGGATAAAGTTGCTGACCGGCTGACCCTGAGATGGGAGAGCGCCAGATGACCCGGTGGGCCCATGTGCTGGTGAGGGGCTCAGAGTCCGAGAGACACCCCGTGCAGGCTCCGTGGCCGCTGCCGGCCTGGGGGTTGACAGGGGCCCGAGGCGAGAAGCGCAGCTCTGCAAACATCCTGACTTCAGCCCTGTGAGACCCATCTTGGACTCCTCACCTGCAAGACACCAAGATAAAAAATGCAAATTTACCGCCAGGTGTGTGGTTGCCTGTTCAGCAGCAATTGGCAAATAACGTGCCCCCTCCCCCAGTGACTTGTGGGAAGGGAAGGAAGTGGTTCTTCTGAAAGTCTGTGCTGGTTCAGCTTCCCTGGTAGCTCAGCTGGTAAAGAATCCGCCTGCAATGCGGGAGACCTGGGTTCAATCCCTGAGTTGGGAAGAGTCCCCTGGAGGAGGGAAAGGCTGCCCCATCCAGTATTCTGGCCTGGAGAGTCCCATGGACAGGATAGTCCACAGGATTGCACAGAGTCGGACACGACTGAGCCACTTTCACTTCTCAGGCTATTAGAGAAAGCTTTTGCTTATTGCATGTGTGCTGAGTCATGTCAGTCGTGTCTGAGACAGTCATGTCTCTCTGTGACCCCCATGGACACAGAGTGACCGCCTGGCTCCAGTGTCCATGGGAGTCTCCAGGCAACAATCCTGGAGTGGGCTGCCATGCCCTCCTCCAGGGGATCTTCCTGACCCAGGGATTGACTGACATCTCTTATGTCTCCTGCACTGGCAGGGAGACTCTTTAGCACTAGAGGCGAAAACAGCTACCAGGGTCCATGAGATAGACACAGGGCTTGACCCCTCCTCACCTGCTCACATGGGGCCTGGATCCCTCTCCATGGGCCTTGGCCCTGGTTCCAGCATCAGCTGGGACAAGAGGAGACCCGGGTGGTCCCCGAAGCCCCCAGCTCCTGCAGGCGCTCAGAAGCCCCTCCCCAGCGGTCTCTGCGCCCCCTCTGCTGTCACAGGTGAACTAACTGTGCTGAAAGTCCACTTCTCTGGTTGTGAACCTCTTCCATGGCTTTGTCCGTTCCTCTGAGCCTTCCTTTTCTCATGGCCTTTCTCAGGACGTGAGTCGGGAGCCAGCCTTCCATCTTCGTGCAAACCCCTCCTGACGCCAAACACCCACGATTTCACCTTCTGGAAAGTCCCTTCCGGCTCCTGTCTTAACTCTCAGCCAGCACAAATCCCTGGGTCCGAGCCGCTCAGCGTCTGGTAACAGAGGTGTCCCGGGGAGCCAGCGAGAAGCGGAGACTCAGCGCCCGGACGCGCGGGACGAGGCCCGCTTCCGTGCAGGTCCCAGGTCATCTTCTGCGCCCATCGCCGGCCGAGCGGCGTGGCCCACCGTCCCCACCCTGCCCCGGCGGCTCCCCGCTGGCCCTCAGGACCCCGTTCGCCTCCTGGCACCTCGGTCCTCAGGCCTTCGTGGGCTTGCTTCCTCACCCCGCACCCGCGTGCCACATGCCCTAGGCGTTCTCGCCAGACTCCTCTTCTGGAACTCAACCTGTTCTTCTAGCAGCTTCTCGGGGGCTGCACTTAAACACCCCTGAGCCCAGACACTGTGTCCAGCTGAGAGCTGTCTAACTTCAGGCTATAATGATGTATCTGCCGGGTGGAGCTCTCCAGCCTCCCGGCCCTGCCGAGCACACGGCCCCCAGCCCACTGGATCCAGCTCGGTCCCAGGCTCCGCTCTGTTTCTGAAAGAGGCAGCATCATTTCGACAGTTACCCTCAGGTCAACCCTGACTCCTCCTCTTTTCCTTATTCTACTTAGTAACCTAGCAATCTACTTAGTAAGCCTAGCAATCCTGTTTAACGGGGAAGCCTGGCCTGCTGCAGTCCGCGGGGTCGCGAAGAGCTGGAGCCGGCTGAGAGACTGAACTCAAGCGGGGCGCCCCCAGACCTCCTCACCTCGGGGGCGGCTCCCGTGCCCTCCCGCCCTCCCTCTGGGGCCCGAATGCCGTGCAGCTCCGCAGTCACCTCTACAGCGGCCTAACTGGATCCTTGTCCCTAGTCTCAGTTCATTGACCTGTCGTCTTTAAAAAGATGCGTAGTCCTGCAAGTCCCTTAATTAAGAGCATGCAGTGTCTCCCTGCTACCCATTGACCAAGGTCCAAATCTCTGTTAAGACATTCACGGTTGCGTCTCATTTCTCTTAGTCTCCTCCTCCTGGTCTATGTTTTATATCAGTGACTCTCAACTCTACCTGCACTTAGAATCATCTTTGGCCGTTTAAGGGGACTCCCCGGGGGCTCAGCGGTAAAGAATTCGCCTACATGCTGGAGGCACAGGTTTGATCGCTGGGTGGGGAAGAACCCCCGGGCAAGGAAATGGCCACCCACCCCAATATTCTTGCCTGGAAAAATCCCACAGAGGAACCTGGAGGACTACAGTCCATGGGGTCTCAAAAGAGTTGGACACGATTTCGTGACTAAATAACAATGGTTATTCTAGAAGAACGGGTTGAGTTTCGAAATTGATACTTCAAGACAATCAGTGCCTGAGACCTGCTGTACATCAGAGACTCGGTATGGGGTGGTACAGACATTATAATAGGACTACACAAGACTTCTTGAAATTCAAGGCCATACCACTTCCCATGGTCTCTAGCAGGTGGCATCCTAAGTCCCTACCCTAGCAAAGAATCATCTCTGTGAGGGAAATGAAAGAATATTCTTTCCTTTGCAAAGACAGCCCTTCTTGTAATAACCATAATGGATTTCACTTTCATTCCAACTTGGTAAAGATGAAAGTGAATGTTAGAAGTTCAGTAAAATATGATCTTCCAGGAATTAAGACTTGCCAGAGGCTGCATTAATGTAATTGGTCTGTATTAATAGAATGAGGCAAGAACAGTGGTCTTCACATGCATCATAAAAGGATATTTGTTGTGTAGATTTAAGAGAAAATCATAAAGTGATTTGTGCATGTGTGCGTGCATCCAAGCATGAGCTACCAGGGTGGGTATGTGTGTGTGTGAGAGAGAGAGAGAGCGTGTGTGGGTGCAGGTGTGTGGCTGTGGGGTCTTGAATGCTCTTTTTCATACTTGCTTTGTCTCTGAAGCCTGGTGAGCACAGCCAGGAAGTCTGAGCAGGGACCAGCCACACCCTGATCATTCGCCAAAACCAGAGAAGGGGGTGCTCTAGAGCCAGGGAGCTCGAAAGGCTCTTTTTTTTTTTATTTTTTTATTAGTTAATTAATTTATTTTTTGGATGCTAATTATTTTACAATATTGTATTGGTTTTGCCATACATTGATATCAAAAGGCTCTTTGAATTGATCTACCTAGTAGCTCAGACAGTAAAAACTCTGCCTGCAATGCAGGAAACTTCGGTTGGATCCCTGGGTCAGGAAGATCCCCTGGAGAAGGAAACGGCAACCCACTCCAGCATTCTTGCCTGGAGAATCCCGTGAACAGAGGAACCTGGCCAGCTACAGTCCATGGGGTTGCAAAGGGTTGAACACGACTAAGCAACTAACTCTTTCACTCTCCCTCCTGAAAACAGAAAAACTCACCTCTGGTGGAAATGAGCAACAGAAACGGACAGCAGAATACTCCCATACCATCTTACTCTCAGATAAAGCAGAGTGAGGGAGGGAAGTGATGTTCCTACAGACAGCACCTGACAGGCACACGCATTCACGACACCTACAAGAAACAGAACCCGTGAGGCTTCAGTGCCAATCAGAAGGGATGAAGGAGACAGCAGAAGATACTAAAGGGTGGCTTAACTCAGAGTTAGCACAGCTCAGGGAGGTGGGGACCGCAGTCAGGGATGAAGAGGGAAAAGCATGTTGGAAGTGAGATCTAAATAAGAAGAAATAGAAGGCAGGAAGAAGGGAATGTTTTAAGATCAAAAAGAAGAGATTCAAGAAAAAGTGGAAAAATTGAGACAATAGGCAAAGACGTTTCAAAAGAAGTATAGCAGGATTTTCTAAAGAAGAAAGCAATGAAATGGAGGGTTAGAAACTAAACGTCAATCCATCTTCCCTGAAATAGAAAGGAAAGCCTATACGACATACTGAAAGGAGCCCCAGCTCTCCTGCGGGGGTGAGCCCCCAGGACCAGCGTGTGGTGGCGACAAACAGGGACTGACTCTGTGTGCTCGGCTTCTGTTCATGGGAGCGACTCGAGGAATCCAGAACATCAGCGGGAAGAAGAAACCAGTGAAGGGAACGGAAGGGTCAAAGCCCTTTACCTAGTTTTGAAATGTGGAGCCTTAACATCGCTATGGTTTCTATACTTAGGAGATCTCACTTTCTGTTTGTGATGAATTTATCCAGATGCTCCATCCAGACGAACAATCCCTGCAACGGTGGATCTCGTCCACTGAGCATGTTGTCTTTCCAAAAGCGTTATCCAAAGACCCTTCAGGGAGGAGCCGGACCAGCTCGCTAACATCAGCTCCGCTCCCACGGCAGTAAATTAGGAAGCTCTGAGAGCAACCTCGGAGGAGGAGTAAGGTCATCTCCCCCACTTAATTAAAAGAAAACAAAGCTGTGTGGGCTGACGTGTTTACTCATGCCATTGACACGTGTTTCCTGCTTGGAACCGTCACTGGATTCGGGGGTCACTCGTGTTCACACCTGCCTTCCTTTCCTGTGACAGCTATTTTGATCGTCTCACGATGAATGCTATCATTTCATGTCGCAGCCTCTCTGGCACTTGTGATGTTCCCTTATTCTGTCCCAAGAAGAAGCTAGTAGGACCGTGGGGCCCAGCAGGATGGAGAACTGCAGATTTTTCTTCAGGTGTGAAAGAGAAAGAAGATGTCAGAGAAGTTCATGCTAGGCTCTCTGAACAAAGCTAAATGCTTGGCACCCAAGCCGGCCACTTGGCGAGTTATTTCTGTATACAGCGAAACGGTAGATAATGGTAATTATAATGGTGATTATCTGCCGCTAGAGGTAGTGTGATGGATCTCCTAACGGCAAGAAAGGTCCACAGAAACATTAGTTCTCCATCTTTTAGATCAGAAAGTACGCAAGTTTGAAATATATTATGAACATTTTAAGAATGGGATTTCTCAAGAAAGAGAGCTAACAAAGGAAATAGGTATTTTCTTATCCTGGAAATAAAACTGGAAAAAAACAAACCAGAGATATTTACTTTCTTACCTAATAAGTAAGTCAAGTGTAAAGTCCTATAGGTGATTTTCCAGAAAGGGTATTATAAGTAAGAGAATTTCCAGCGAGGGCGTTACAGCTAAACCGAATGAGCAAATATTTGGGACAGACTGTGTGCACAGCATTCCCCTGCACTGGAATTCCACGGAACACAGAGGTTTCTTTAGAAATAATAAAGGGCACTACACTAAAGCCAGAGACGAATTTTGACTTTTAAATATGAAAACGTAGCTTTTGACTATTGTAGACAGACTCCAAAGTCCCCAGGATCTTAAGGACTTATTTGTTTGTATGGAAATGGAAGAAGAGTAAGAAATTATTTTTCTTTTTAAAATTTAAATACATATATATATTTTTGAAGTATTTGGCCACCTCATGTGAAGAGTTGACTCATTGGAAAAGACTCTGATGCTGGGAGGGATTGGGGGCAGGAGGAGAAGGGGACGACCGAGGATGAGATGGCTGGATGGCATCACTGACTCGATGGACGTGAGTCTGAGTGAACTCCGGGAGTTGGTGATGGACAGGGAGGCCTGGCGTGCTGCGATTCATGGGGTCGCAAAGAGTCGGACACGACTGAGCGACTGAACTGAACTGAGTTTGCAGTGCTGTGTTAGTTTCAGGTGTACAGCGAAGGGATTCAGCTATCCACGCAGATGCACACAGTCCTTTCAGATTCTTGCCCCATGTGGGTCATTCCAGAGCGTCGCGTAGAGCTCCCTGTGCTGTGGAGGGGCTGCTGCTTGAGGCACAGTTGGGAATAGTCCCTAAATAAGACCTGGAGATTTAATGATCACAGTCTCCAATGCTGTACCATAAGCTTCAAAAGTGCTGAGACTAAGGTCTTAATTGTTCTCACCACGAAAAAGGAAATGACAGCATGTGACACGATGGAGGTGTTAGCTAACCTGAGGGGGACTCACACTGCAATAAATACACGCAGGAAACCAGTCAATAGCCCTTAAACTCACACAGGGTTTATGTCGATTATATCTCAATTAAAAAAAAAAAAGACTTCTGGACTGGAAGTGACATCCAGGTTCTGACATCTGTTACGTCTCAAGAGAAAAGACGCCCTTGCAGTGAAAAGTGGCAGTTTCGCCTACAGTAGGAGGAGCCGCGGCTTTGCATCTGGGAGCGCGTGGAAGTGAGGGTCTGCCTGGTAAGGCCCGTCTGTACCTGTTAGAGCAGGAAGCTGAGTGAATGTGACCACTGTGCCTTCTAACTGACTCTTGGAGCCTCCAGCTAACTCCTGCTTGACACCATGAAGTATCGGTGGTGATCTGCTGGGAGATTTTTGTTTCAATAACAAAGCAGACCCATGACTTGAGCTGGGGAGCATCTTGGACCACCTCAAGGTCCTGTGAGAGCAAGAACAGATGCTGAGGAAGGTTCGTGGCTGGCGTCTTGGAGATGCAATTTGGCCCTAGAGGATTCTTCGCTACAATTTGCACATGTTTTGAGGTCTGTTTTGTTTTGCTGCGAGCTAGCTGGGTAAGCAGAGAAGGCAATGGCAGCCCACTCCAGTACTCTTGCCTTCGTGTGTAGGAAGCACTTGCACCGTGCTGAAACCTGCCCTGGTTTTCTTCTGCTGCCCAGCTTTTCCACCAGGTACACCGTTTCACTCTTTCACTAAGCATTCTGAACAAAAGAAAGCAGACTTGGCATTTTGGCCTATTAATTTTTAAGAGGTTTGTGATAAGTTAAATCAACGGTAGTAACAGGCTTTGTCCCCAGACAGTGTGGGGCTTTGTAAAGAGAAAGGATGCTGGGTTGACAGATGCGGGTCTAGATCACTGCTCCTTTTAGTTATCTGCTGTGCAACTTTAAGTGGTTTAATTGACTTCTCTGAGCTGCGAACTCATTCCTTGCACTAATATGACTGGCTGCACCTCCTGCTGTAGAAGAATCAAAACATCAGAACCCCCAGGAGAGATTCAGGAAGTTCTCGTCTTATCTTCTTTGTCCTTCGCTCAGCCTTGTGACCTCATTACTGTGGATAATTGAAAGGAGGTTGTTGCTGTTGTTTTAAAATTTTAGGGGTCCTGTAGAGGTCTTGGGTCAAGTATCAACTGCTCAGGAATGTGCAGATGGCTGGCTGGACGGTGGGCAGGAGGGCAGGGCAGGGCATGCGAGCTGGGCCAGTGGACCAGATGGAGCAGAGAGCTGCCCTTCTCCTGCGGTCCCCATGGGAGGGTCCTGAGCCCCACCTGCCAGCTTGGCCTCCATCCTGGGTTTCCCTTGTCCTATCTCAGGTTTCAGGGCCACTGGTCACCTGGGGCCGGCACTCAGCCACCCAGAGCTTTCTCTCAGACACCACACGTGATTCACATCCTTCCCCAATACGGGAAAGACTGGATTCCTTCCGAAGCAAGCAGGCAGGGGGTGGGCACTAAGGCTACAATTTGCACATGTTTTGAGGTCTGTTTTGTTTTGCTGCGAGCTAGCTGGGTAAACAGAGAAGGCAATGGCAGCCCACTCCAGTACTCTTGCCTGGAAAATCCCATGGACGGAGGAGCCTGGAAAGCTGCGGTCCATGGGGTGGCTGAGGGTCGGACACGACTGAGCGCCTTCACTTTCACTTTTCACTTTAATGCATTGGAGGAGGAAATGGCAACCCACTCCAGTGTTCTTGCCTGGAGAATCCCAGGGACAGGGGAGCTTGGTGGGCTGCTGTCTATGGGGTCACACAGAGTCGGACATGACTGAAGTGACTTAGCAGCAATAGCAGCTGGGTAAAAGGCTCACTGAAAGCATTTCATTCAAACAGCTTTTACAGAACAAAGTGTTGCGTATCTTAAAATCAAAACCCAATGGAAGATGGCCAGTGGCTCAGGGCTGGTGGGTCAGGCATGGACGCTTGGTGTCGGCCAGCTGACATCTGGCCGGTGAGGCTCCTCCCAGGCTCAGTCTGGACTCCTCGGTGCTGGAGGTCCCACCAAGCACCCAGTGAGCCCGCCTGACCTGAGCTCCAGCAGAGCTGGGAAGAAGCGCGGTGAATTAAACACCTCTGTGACTCATGCCCTGAGTGTTTTTATAGCATGCAATGCAGCAGTTGGAGGCTGTGTTCAGGCCGCCCTGTGAACGGGCAGTGGAGACCTGCTCTATTTTTAATAAGTGAGGTCATGGAGTATTTATATGTACCCTTGGGGCGGCCCCACCACCGAAACAGGAACGTAAAAATGTACACTTTAGTGACCCCGTGGCTCGCCAACTTCCAGTTTCATTACATTTAAGCCTTTTATTACTTTGGTATAAGGCAATAGGGAAGAGAAACAAAAGAAAAAAGCTTCACGGATGAAGAAAGCATTTTCTTTTCACCCCCCCCAATGTCATTTTCTTTATTTAAAAGATCAACAGACTTGGTCTATTCAGTCCATGGGATATTATCTGGTGATTAAGAGACATGAACTATCAACCCACAAACTTGCACGGAGGAATCTTTTTTAAAAAGACTCTTTCCAAGAGCTTTCACTTTTGCTTCTTTTTTTTTAATAAAAAACATGTACTGAAATATAAAGTCGATTTACAGCATCACGTGCGTTTCAGGTGCATGACACAGAGGTTCAGAGACAGCGGGAGATGGCCCTGCTCCCGAGAGACGGGCAGAAGGATGAGTCCCGTCGTAACGTGGCGAGCGCTGCGCAGAAAAGGGGATCTTCAAGGGGGATGTCCGGGGCAGACCTGCAGGATCAGCAGGAACCAGCCAGACCCAGAGGAGGGGGAGGGCAGGAAGGCTCCCCAGCCGGCCCCTCAGACTCCCTCCGGCAGCCGTCCAGGTGCCAGGTGGCTCCCCCGTCCCCAGCTTAGCTGGACATCCAGGCGGCAGCCAGGGGCACAGAGACCCATCCTCACCCTTCAGTGGTACCTCCCTCCCTCCAGGGATTGTCCATCACTTCGTGGATTATCCTTCAAGGGACCATCTCCAAAGGCCTTTGGGACAGTTACACTGCTAGGTAAGCCTGTGGGCCGTTCGAACCATAACATCTCACACTTCTAACTTGCCTGGTCAGATAGCATCACAGCCACGAGGGGTCTCGGGAAGCCTCCATCCCTTCTAACGCTAAGGACCGAAGCCCTGAAGTCCAGTCTGTTAGTGCTTTCCCTTCAGAGCAAGGCTGTTTCTCAGAAGCAAGGTGAGAAGGACAGAGGGCACTTGGGGAGCGATCGCTTCATTTGGGCACCTTCGGCCTGAGCGATAGTGTGTTGATGACATCAAGGGCACGGATCCTGTTTTGAGATCAGCCCGTGGATGGCCATGTACGTACACAGTCCAAGCTGTTCTCAGGATGCACCCCCCACTGCACACACCTGCCCAGGTGTGGAGACTTCTGGGGGCATGTGACATCGCCCTGTTTCCTAGAAGTCAGCCTCTGGATCAATGGTCCCCAGGCCCCGCCAGAAGCAAGACACGGGGTGCTGGCCGCGTCCGCAGAGCAGGTCTCAGCCTGCTAGCAAGGACTGAGAGCCGGCCCCTGGAGCAGGCACCGTGGTTCCGTCTTCATTCCCCTCCGAGGCATTGTCTGTCCGCTGTATCAGCTTCCGGTTTTCCTAAAAGAGGACAGTGCGGTGCAGCCCTGAATATGCAGCTGGTGGCTCTGCTCCGCGGCTGAAGTGAAAACAGGGCTGAGAAAGGCCCTGCCGGCGGCTGGCTGGCCGGCAGCATCCTCAAGCCAGGCGTCTTTAGAGGGCAGGTCGAAACAGTGGCTCCAAGACAGAAAACCGCCGCCACCACCACCACCAGCAACAAAAAATGCCAGTCGTGTGAAGATACAAGCTTTCCAGCCCCACACTTTCCAGTTAGTCTCGTAACTGTGGCAAGCAGGAGCGCTGTTCTGCTGTGTCTGCCTGTCTTGACCCCTCTGATGTCCTGTTTCGTCTGCAAACCCCGCGGGCTGATGGTGTTGAAGGCCCTGTTGCACTGGCTCTCTGACGTTCAGGAAGCAAGCCTGGTGTGTGCGGGGCACGGGCCGTGTCTCATGTGCCCCTGGTCTGGGTGGCGGGGTCCCCGGCCGGCCGCGCCGCTCAGGTTCCGGCTGCAGGATGGCCGGGGCACCCATGCCACCACCCAGACCAGGGGGACTTTTCTCCGAGGAAGGAGCCGAGCGAAGGGAACATGCAGTTGTTGCAAATGAGAGGCGTTGAGACCAGGTTTGCGAACAGGCATGTGTGCCGCCCAGACCGGTCTCGGGCGTCAGTGACCCCCGTCAGGTCTCCGCCTCTGTGAGCCCGTCCCCAGGGTGACTGTGGGCACCTTGGGGGAAGACGCGGGCAAATGGGAGGGCTGAGGGCAGGGGGGTGGTCTTGACGACGCGGCTCGGGGTGGTGCTCCACGGGAACTCACATGGGTGCTGGCCGTCCTTCCACCGGCCCAGCTGTGTAGCCGCTTCTGGGCATCGGTTCACATAACGTCTGGGAGACTCTCCCCACCTGTGAGATCCTCTGCGAGCCTAAGACCATTCATCCCGAATGGCGACGTCTGTCCCCTGCCTGTCCCTTCACAGCTGAGTCCTGCAGAGCAGAGGCCAGCCCGCAACTCTGTGCCCCCCAACCTGGCATGGTCCTGCTGCTTACCAACATGGAAAGCAAGGTGATGCCACACAGCACATATTCAGTATCCTGTGATAAAGCATGATGGAAAAGAATATTTAAAAAGAATGCATATATATGTATAACTGAGTCACTTTATTGTACAGTAGAAATTCACACAGCCTTGTCTCCAATAAAAAGTAATTTCAAAAATAAAATGCTCACACACACACAAAAAAAGGAAATTAACACGACGTTGTAAACCAACTATACACAGTCTGCTCGGTAAGTCATGCCCAACTCTCTGCGACCCCATGGACTGTAGCCCCCCAGGCTCCTCTGTCCATGGGACTCAACAGGCAAGAGTACTGGAGTGGGTTGCTGTGCCCTTTTCTCTAAATCAACTGTAAGTGTTAGTCGCTCAGTCGTGCCAGACTCTTTGCGACCCCATGGACGGAAGCCCACCAGGCTCCGCTGTCCATGGGATTTTCCAGGCAGGGATACCGGAGCGGGTTGCCATTTCCTTCTCCAGGGGATCTTGCCAACCCAGGGACTGAACTCCTACACTGCAGGCAGATTCTTTTGGAAAAAAAGAAAGAAATACTTGAGATGAACAAGAGCCCGGGACTCATCCAGCAGGATGGGGTGCTGAGCGCCAGCGCCTGGCCCACCTTCGCTCTCCCTGCCCATCCCCCCCGCCCCCCGCAGGCTAAGCACCCAGCTCCTGGACCACAGGAAGCAGACCCCACACGTCTCAGCGGCTTTATTGTCTCTGCGCTTAAGCTAATCATTCCTGCACAGCCTTCCTGCTTTCTCTGAAATGTCTCCTGTCTTCCATAATTAGATATATTGTGGAGTACTTCCTGCGCCTCTGCTCTATTGTTTGCTTGATTATAAAAAAGACGCTGCCTTTTTTAGACTGAGCTATGAATTAGCCTATTGCACTAAGTTATGTAACAGGTATCATTTGAAACTGAATAGAAATTTTGCATTGTCATCCAAATGACAAAATTCCAAAACTTTATGACGTAGCAAAAACTGGTTGCTTGGGTTAACTGATCCACAATATAGTTAATTCATTCAAGAGAAGTGCCCCAATTTTTCCTTTGATCACTCATGATTTCGTGAAAATGTCTTTTTCCTGTCAAACACGGATAGGCTTAAGCTTCAGCCGCTCAGGAAAGATATTGTAGAAAAATATCTAATGACAATAGAAAAAACAGGCCTTACACATTAAATAAGAAAGTGTGTTAGAATTTCTATTACAATATGATCCCAAATGTGAAAAAAGTTGGTAAACTTCTCTGGTTGGTAGGCTTATGAATGATTTTCATTTCCTTCTGTACGTTTCTCTGGATTGGTGCTTTCTGAGATGAACAGAAATTTCCTCGTATCAAGGGGGGAAATGTTTTAAAAATCTTTGGCATTTTGGAAGCTTACGCTCTGCGTTTCCTTGACCATGCGGGGAGCGAGGGGCGCTTAACTCACAGGGAGACCAGAAGGGCCTCACTGCTCTCCAGAGGTGTGCGGGTCTTCACTGCTGCTCCAGGCGTACAGCAGGAGGGAGGCACTGGTATGTGAGGTCAGGTTAGGAAGCTGGATTTGGGGAAGACGGGGTGCTCTGAACTAATAAGTCATCAGTCAGCAGGAGAAGCCATGAGCCCAGAAGGGCTGTCACTTCGGGGATGCACATATTCAGGGAGCTCTAAGAGATCAGCCCTCCAGGAGCGGCCACTGGGTGTGTCACGGAAGGTCACGCCTTCCACAGTGACTCTGTAACGGCGCCCAGCGTTGCCCAAGGAGGGATGGGAGAGGCAGACTCTCCCATCGCATCTGCCAGCTCGAGATGCTTTTTTCAGAAATAATTTCCACAAGGAGGAGAACATTTCCAAGTCTGTGCTCCATAAACCAGGCATTTTACATACGGCTTTCTGTTTAATGTCTGGAAAATAAACAACATCCCCATTATACAGATGACAACACTGAGACCTTGGGAGTAATAGCCCCAGAGGGAGGAAGAGGCACAGTTATCACCCACACCTGCTCCCAGGTCCATCCAAGCCTCCCCCTCCTCCCCACCTTGCCCCCC